>NW_006497767.1:258897-333928 GCF_000471905.2 Amborella trichopoda
GTGACTTGGTTTAGGAGAGAGGATGAAAAGTCTACGCGCTCAGAGGCATCTACAGACTCGCGCACTCAGGGGTGTTTTCTCTCCCTCAAAGTTATCTCTCTCCTTTCGGCTGAACTAAGGACTCAGAAGCAATCGACAAGAAGAACAAGCGTAATGCTTCTGTTTTATAATGGGTAAATACCTTGCCCAAATGATTTTTTTCAGCCTCGTTGATAATTGACTTAAGCTTGCTAATATAGAGGATTCACCAAACAGGAGTGAATGTTAAAAACCAAAGCTTAATTAAAATTTAAGAAATTGGAAATCAAATTTCGAAATTAGGCACAATGATCAAAATGTCTCTCAGATCTTTTCTGCTAATGACGAAGCCATCCTTGCATGCAGGTTGTTCCGCCATGGCCAGATCTTTGAAGCTTTTTTTGCAACTTGCGGTGATGGTTTAGATAATTCGTCAGCATATCTTCAATGTCCTTGTGACTCTGAGCATTTTTATACCCTTTAGTCGTACTATGGTGGCCTGTTCCCATGGGGTGGATTTGTGAACTTCTTTCGCTAATGCACTTCAACCTATGATGTTCTGGCTCCTGACTCTACTTGCAAATGAGAGAAGAGACAGTCGCAATTATTTTGGACCAAGTTTGGGCTGATTCTGTTCTGGTTTGAGTTTTTGCCTAATTTGGGAGGTCACCGGAAAGAGGAATTTTGACAACCAGGCAGATTTACTTCTTATGTGACCTGGGGACTTGCATCTATCGAACTTTGGATTAAATGCAAGAGTTATACCTGCTTGCAGCTCTTTGCGAGGTGGTTGCATTGTAATTGTCCCCTCAGTGATCCGATGCTCTAACGTTGAGCTGTGCTTCACTGGATTCGAGGCTTTTTCTTCTTGAACCCTGGTTTTTCTGGTTTTGCGAGCACCTTCTTTTAAGGCGAAGTTTGACTCTAGGTCTCGCCACAGTGCAGGCCTCAAGTCAAAATGACGAGGCTGAAGTGATCTAGAACATATCTAGATCTTGACCCTTCCTGGTTTCAGTGGAAGGCGCCATGGGTTCTTGAAGATGCTTCTGAAACATGATGTTGCGGTCTCCATGTTTGGGGACTGGTTAGGTGAAGCCGCGCGACGCTAGTGTGAAACTCGCCTGTTGCGAGGCCGTATGGGTGTAAACAAACCCCTTTCGAGTAGTCCGATTGAGCCCAAATTTGGTCCCCGAGGGTTTTTCATCATTCTAAATGTGATGGCAATGGTCTGGTATAGTTTTGAAGCCGCTACCATATGGCTACACTTATAAGGTTCTTCCTTGGTGCGATGGCACCATACCCAAGTCATATAACTTAAGGCTTTATTTTACGGCACAACTTTGGCCTGCTGGTGTCTTGTGTACCTGTAGGGCCATGCTATTGCTGGCTCTCTCCTTGTTCTCTTAGGAGATGTAAGTACGTAAAAAATGATGTATAACTGACCTTTTTCAACAAGAATATCGATAGGTTGGCATTTACTCAAATTAAACCGTTTTAGGATTTTCTTTATGTAAGTTTCTTAGGACAAACTTACGAGCTTCTCAAAATGGTCGTACTCGATCTTAACACCAAGCACATAATGTACCTCACCTATATCACTCATGTCAAAGTTGTAGGATAACCATGTGGAAATTATAGAAACCTGCACTTATTTTTTGGTATAATATTTTCCTTCCATAGGTCCCCATATTAGGAAGGTGGTTCATTGCATGTATTACTTTATTTAGTACTACACAGAATTGTAACTCTATAAATTGAAGCTTTTACTCACATATTTGATAAGCTCTGAAATGCATCTCCCATACGAGTTTATGACCCAAATATATAGAAATACAATTTCTAACATGGTATCATAGCCAGGATATGCAATTTCACACAAATATGGTCACTCAAGATAAGCACTCATTTTGTTTCTGGGTCACTCAAGATAAGTACTCGTTCTCTTTCCATTCTTCGACAAAAGCTCCTCCACAATATTTTCAAATCTGTATTGTTTCCTGCGTTTTTTTTTGTTTTTTGTTGCGGTTTTTCCATCTCTTGCTTCTAGCCATCTCTCTAGGTTTTCGTTCTTTTTTCTTTTGTCCTATTTTGGTAGAGAGAAAGAGGGAGCTTAGAGAGAAAGCAGATACAATGAGAGAAGCCCCAAATGCTTCGGCACGAGGAACGAGTCCAGGAAACATGACCCCAACTCCTCCCCTCAAGCATTCCCTGCAACTCAAGGAAGCCCTAAATCACGATGGTCCCTCAGCCCTGAAGAAAAAACCCTAGATTTTCATCTTCTCTCTCCGCCTTTTTTTTCTCTCAGATCGGATCGTCATCAAGTCAATTAGGGTTTTCTGGCTATCTAGAGAGAGGGATACCTATTGGAATCTGTGAAAAGAGAGGGAGAGGGAGAGGGAGGTGTGATGGTGGGGAGGAGAGAGAAAGATGCCTTCTCATGCAGATCTGGACCGTCAGATCGAGTATCTTATGGAGTGCAAGTTCTTGCTTGAACCAGAGGTGAAGGCATTTTGTGAGCAAGCTAGGGCGATTTTAATGGAGGAGTGGAATGTTTAGCCCATGAAGTGCCCTGTAACTATGTGCGAAGATATCCATGGACATTTTCACGATCTCATCAAGCTCTTTCAAATTGGTGGAGAGGCCCCGAACTATTGCTATCTCTATGGAAACATGGCGGCAATAATGGAGGTTAGAGAGAGCATGGAACATAGATTCCTTCAATTTGACCCTGCTCCCTGGCAGATCGAGCCTGACACAACTCACAAGACTCCCGGCCATTTCTTGTGATCCCCTACCAAGTGTGCCATGGCTTCCAATTCCAACGCTCAACACCCTCGTCTCTGATAATAACGACATTTTGCTGCAAAAGAGGCACCTATTGATTACTGAACCAATGCAATGAAACCTGCCATTAGCGATGGTTTTTCTTGAGCTCAACAATGTCATCGTTGTTGCATTGAGAGAGAAAGGAAAGCCACCATCTATTGTTTCTCTCTCTAAACTTAAAAAGGGAGAGATAGAACTCTCTCATCCCGTTAGACCACCTCAATCATGCTGTTCCATTTGCTTGGGTCCCCACTTTTGAGACACGTTTGCAACTACCCAGGGAGAGAATGGAGTCCCCTCCTCTTCTACATTTATGTATGCAAGCATAGTAGGAAATTCTTATACCATTTTGATGAAAAAGACAAAGTTCCCATTAAGTATCGAGTCGTATTTGGACTCTTTGTATTTGCTCCTTGTATTTACTGTTATTGCATTCGACAAGTTTCAAAATCCCTTTGAGGCCAGTCTCCCCTATGATGCTAGACCTTTGGTGAGCCGGATCTAAAACCTGCATCTAAATACCCTTTAAAAATGGCCTATGAAAACGGCCGATCTGCACCATTTGCAAAACAATCATCGAGTCTTGTTTCGACTCTTTAATCTGTATCTTTCTTGGGTCATGTTTCGACTCTCTGATATGTTTTGGATCTTATTGTTCTCAACTTTGAATCTAAGGTCTAACTGTGCTTGTTGATCCGCCGCAGATTTTTGTTGGCTCTTCCAAGTGCCTCTTATTTGATAATCAAATTTCTAATCAATTTTTCTATTACTCGATCATATTTAATGATTGACTTTTCTGTTACTCCATCTTGTATGATGATCGAGTTTTTTTTTTTTTATTACTAGCTATGTCTGTTCTGGAGGCCTGTTGCTTTGCTGCTATGCGAGACTGCTCTGTTCGAGGCGTCGGTTTCTGATGATCGTTAATTTGCAGCTGGTCAAGCATCTTCTATTCCTGTTTTGTTTCTAAGGCCTACCTTTAGTTGTCCAAACTCAAGTTGTTATCTCTTAACTCATCTTGAGTTTAAGGGGGAGTGTGAAAATTATAGAATCCTACAATTATTTTTTGGTACAATATTTTCCTTCATTTTATGTGTATCCATATTAGGAAGGGTTCATTACATATATTACTTTCTTTAGTAGTACACAACATTATAACCCTATAAATTTGGGCTCTTGTTTATATCTTTGATAAGCTCTGAAATACATATTTCGTGGGGGCTTTAGGCCAAAATATATAGAAATTCAGTTTCTAACAAGCCATACCTTAGTGGCATTGATCATCTCCTTATCATTATTTGCCATTAGAATGTCATCAACATGAAAATCATGAAACTTTTCTTATGGGTTTGACGTACACACAGTGGTTGTGCTCAATCATTATATGGTCTCATAGCTGTATGAAATTTCATGTACACTGTTTGGAGAATTGTTTTAGTCCATAAATTGATTTGGCAAGTTTATAGGCTTTCTGTTCTTGCCCATGGATCTCATAGCCCTTTGGCTGCTCCATGTATGTCTCTTCCTCTAGATTCCCACTAAGGAATGTTGCCTTAATACCATTTGGTAAAGTCCTAAGTCCAAATGCACCACAATGCAAGTATGAGGCGAATTGAGGTCATTCTCACCAGCAGAGTGATTGTCTTATCATAATCCATGCCCTCAACCTGGGTAAATACTTTTACCACTAATTGGGTATGTGTCTATAGTTTCATTGACCTTTCTAAAAATTTTTAGGCCTTGTTTCTAATAGCATTTCTACCAAGAGGAAGATCCGCAAGTTCTTACACTCAATTCTTCTGAAATAACCTGTTCATCCAATGCGGCAACCCACTTGATTTGCCTGAATACTTCCTAATATAAACTTGGTTCATCCTCATTTGTGGGGATGCAAGTTGATCTTCTCCGTCGATTTAATAATATTTTCAGAGAACTCTACCATGTGTACTCTTACGAGGTTCAGGAATGAATTGTAGTTTTTTCCCATTTTCCTTAATGGCCAGAGGAATATTTCCATTTTCATCTATTGAAAGGCTCAAAACCTTTCCCAGCTAGAGGGGCTTGTGCGGCAGTAAAGAGCCAATGAAAGAGGAGCAGAGAAGTGTCATTGCCTTTTGTGTTATCATCTTTTGTATCATCGTCTTTTGTGTCATCACCTTTTATGTTATCACCTTTTGTGTTATCGCCGTTTGTGTTATCGCCTTTTGTGTTATCACTGTTTGTGTTATCGCCTTTTGTGTCATCACCTTTTGTGTCATCGCCTTTTGTGTCATCACCTTTTATGTCATTACCTTTTGTGTTATCGCCTTTTGTGTTATTGCCTTTTGTGTCATTGCCTTTTGTGTTATCACTGTCTATGTTACCGCCGTGCATGAACAAGATTGCCACGTGCCAACTGCAGGTTGCCACACACGCCACTTGTCCTTGTGCATGTGTGGTGCTTGCCACTTGTCCAGCTTTGGGCTGCCACCAAGCCAGCAAGTACGTAAACCTCTCTCACGCTATTCATTCTTCTCAATTTTTCTCTCTCTAGAGCCCAACACTTAGAACTCAAGATTTGGGAGCTTGGCCTTTGAAGGAAGCTTGGTAGGTGACCTTAGAGTGAACTTGAGTGATTGCGTGAGTGTTTGTGAGAGCACCATTACACACACAAGGTAAGTGGATCATACTCTTATGTTTCTATAGTGTGAAAGCATGGAGTTAAGCATGACTTTGTATAGAATTTGTGTGAAAGAATCAGGTGCATGTATGATTTTAGTTCTGTTTTCCAGAAATTGGGTTTTTTTTGTATGATACGTTGGGCACTGTTATCACTCTTGTTGATCCTGAAAATATGTGGAATGATGCTCTTCTGACTCTAGTTTAAGATAGAAAAAGTTTCATGTTGTTATCTAATGTAGATTAGAAGTTATGAAGTGATATTTAAAGTGTGCCATAGCTGTGCTGTGAAGTTCCAAGAAAGTTTGATATTTTTGTATCACTCTGTCGACCTATCAAATGACATCCAAATGACAGCAAACTACTTCCATTTAAAATATACATGTGTTTACCTTGATTTTGGTGTTTAAGTCCAGTTGCGATTTGGAACCTATGTTTCGATTTGTGCAGGTATGTCACTGTTAGCAAGCTGTAATAAATTCTAGAAATGTTGCTTCTGTTGTACTAATATTTTGCTTGACCAAACAAGGTCCAAATGACCTCAAATTACTGCCATTGGAATGATATAAGTGTCGATTAAAATGTTTATGTTTGAATTTTTCTCAAATTCTTTATGCAATGCTTCAAAATGTGCAACCAGGTCACTGTTGTCAGATTTAGTAAAATTTCAGAACTGATGCCTATGTTGTCACAAATTTTGACTGACCAAATGGAGCCCATTTTCTTTTAAACTACTTCCATTTGAAAGATTTATGAATAAGCTTTATGTTGAAAGTATTTCGAAATTCCTCCTAGATTGAAAGTTATGCACGAAAGTGTGAGTATATGTTACTGTTGCCTAATTTTTACCTAATTTCATAACTATAACTTCTGTTGTTACATACTTTTGAATGGGCCAATTGAGTTCAAATGCTTTCAAACTACCTCCATTTGACAGATATTTGTGTCTAGTATAAATTTGTTTTGGACCCATCTCCGATTTCCAAATGGATCGGGAGTTATGACCATGTCTATGACTGGATGTCACTGTCTGAAATTGCAAAAAATATGAATACGTGATAGTGTTAGACTTAAATTGTGATACCTTGATACTGATATTGTGATTTGATATGATAAGTAATGTGATATGAAGCACTATGCAATAGGTCATCCACTGATAGTGCGATGTGATTTAATATTCTGATATCTGAATGTTACTCTCTTTATACGACATATATATATATTCTGATGCACGATCCTTTTATGTGATGCCAGCATGATTTCTGATGAACCGTAGACCATGTTATATGTATATGCATGTAGGTGGGAATACAAGGGTAGTGATCTACTTACTGAGCTTATAGCTCAATTCGCTTATTTTCATCTGTGTAGACTGTTAATACCTGTTTGTGGAAATCGAACAGCAGGGTGGTGGTGGCAGACTTTTGACGCTCCAAACATGTCGGGGGATTCCTTCTGCTTAGTAGGTGTCTGGTGGCGATGCCACCGTGTTGTTTTGATTGATGTATTCTAATGTTAGGCTTGTAAGCCTTGAACAATATTGTAAAGAACCTTGGAGTTGAACGAATAATGGTTTTAATTTGTTTAGTTTCTGGTGCATGATGTATAAGTTTTTTTTATTTTCATGGTTTGCTTTGATTACCGCTCTTCTAACACGCGTTGAGCCACTCCCACTTGAGTGATATTCACGACCTCTGGTCGCGAACCCTCACTCGGTCGTCCTCCGGTAAGATACGGCAGGGGTCAGGGGGCGGGGTCGTGACAACTATGGTATCAGAGTAATATAAGTGTCTCTAGAGTAGTTTTGAGTCGGCTGGTGACTGGGTGCTCCTGTTTTAGGTCAAAGATGCCGAGGACTCGTGCTAATAATACGAGCTCCAATAAAGAGAATACCGAGGCCCTCGGTGAATTCTTCGAGATCTTAGAGGCCTTGACTTAGATAATGAAGGACTATATGCCGGCCCCAGCTGCCCTTGGCCCATGACTTAATGATAGTGGTCTAATAGAGAAGTTTAAGAAGTTAGGGCCACTAACTTTTATGGGGCATGGAGGAGTGGAGAAAGCCGAAAGGTGGCTGATGCAAGTTTAAAAAATATTCTGAGTCTTACAGTGCGCTGATGAGGAGAAATTGAGGCTGGGTACCTTCACACTAGAAGGGGACGCCGAACATTAGTGGCGTTCGGTCCGGCAAACCTAGGAAGAAATGGGGACAGTACCTACTTGAAAAGAATTTATAAGGGCTTGTAATGAAAAGTACTTTCCTGACTTAGTTAAAGAAAGGAAGGAAGTAGAGTTCTTAGAATTGCAGCAAGGGAAGTTGACTGTGGAAATTTACGTGGCTAAGTTCTCAGAGTCGTCTCGATACGAGCTTCATATAATCAATACGGAGGCTAGTAAAGCAAGTAAGTTTGAGAGGGGCCTTAGACCAGATATTCGAGGAAGGGCATTGGTGACCAATCTTAAGACTTTCTCCCAATTGGTGGACTTGACCAGGAAGATAGAAAGGGATTGCGATGATTACCGACTAAGGAAGGAGAAGCAGAAGGCAAGGCCGCCGCTCCCAGGAGGCCTACAAGAAAAAGGAAATAGGGGGAATGATAAAACCCAAAGGACCTCCCAGGGTGATGTCAAGCAAAACCAGCCAGTGCATTGGCCACGTGGCTTCCGAGTGCTTGCTGAAGATGAAAGCATGCTTCAAGTGTGGCAAGTCAGGCCACCTGTTTAGAGACCTCCCGACATTGAGGAATGAGCCCAAATCAAAGACTCAGGATCGGGTCTTTGCACTTAGTGGGGAAGGAGCTAGGGCCTCGACTTCGTAGACCAGAGGTATGCTTTTGATTTGTGGTATAGAATGTAGAATTTTGTTTGAGCTTGTTTCTTCTCACTCTATTATAACACCACATTTTGGCATGTCTTATAAATTTCGAATCTTCAATGCTAGACTGTGCTTTAGTTGTGTGTAAATTGATGGGGGATTCTATGGAGACTATTTTGATATGTTAACTATATGAGGCTTTGCTTGAAGGGTATGTCCTGCCCCATTTGTTTAGGAACTTATAAGTGCCATGTGTTTGAAGTGATAAGCACTATATGTTATGACCTGTATGGTCAACCTTGTGATAAGTGAAAGGTGATATGATGCATGATAATGAGACCTGCTCTGTTTTGACATAGTAAGCATAATGTGGTATTGATGAGTGAGTATGAAACTTCCACTTGATTTGATATGTGATGGGACCCGTGTCTTAGCCCGGGTGATAAGTGTTATTGTGGTATGAAGCACTACGCAATGGGACACCCATTGGTAGTGTGATTGAAGTGATGAGTGCTATGTGATTTCTTTGGCATGCTTTGTGCATATTGCATGACCATGATTGATATTAGTGAGGTGCCTGCTTTGAACATATTGCAGAGCCAGACTTGGTAATTGATATTAGTGAGGTGTATACTTTGAAAGTATTGCAGGGCCTGACTTTGTGATTCTGTGGTGCCTGCTTTGAGCATATTACAAGGCCTGACTATGTGATTGATATTAGTGAGGTTCCTGCTTTGAGAGTATTGTAGGGCCCGACTTTATGATTTTACGGTGCCTGCTTTGAGCATATTGTAGGGCCTGACTTGGTAATTGATATTAGTGAGGTGCTTGCTTTGAGAGTATTGTAGGGCCTGACTTTGTGATTCTGTAGTGCCGGCTTTAAGCGTATTATGGGGCCTGACTATGTGATTGATATTAGTGAGGTGCCTACTTTGATAGTATTGTAGAGCCTGATTTTGTGATTGATACTAGTGAGGTACCTACTTTGAGCATATTGTAGAGCATGACTTGGTAATTAGTATCTGAGCGTATTGCAGGGCCTGACTTTATGATTCTGTGGTGCATGCTTTGAGCATATTGCATGAACATAATTGATATTAGTGAGGTGCCTGCTTTGAGCGTATTGCAGGGCCTGACTTGGTGATTGACACTTGTAAGGTGCCTGTTTGTGAATATGGCCGAACCTGACCAAGAGATTGATACCAGTGAGTTAGCTAGTAGTTGTTGATCTGTTGAGATTGCATATGGTTAAATGACTTGAGCTACATATCTACTTCTATTAATCTGTTAAGGTTTGCATGCTAGATTGATATGGTATCTGATTTTTTAGTGCATGACACTCTGAGTATTGTCTTGAGATATTAAGTATAAGCTGTGAGATGTTAAGTATATGTTGTAGACAGTTGTATTAGGCAGCAGTGAGTATATGGGTACCCTCCCCCTACTGTTTGGATTCATATGAACGATTTTGAAGACAAAATCCTTTTTAAGGGGGGAATGATATAAGGATCGAAACATTTTCCACTTAGAGGGGCTTGCGCGATAGTAAAGAGCTAATGAAAGAGGAGAAGAGAAGTGTTATCGCCTTTTGTGTCATCACCTTCTGTGTCATCACCTTTTGTGTCATCGCCTTTTGTGTCATTGCCTTTTGTGTTATCCCCGTTTGTGTTATCGTCTTTTGTGTTATCGCCTTTTGTGTTATCGCCTTTTGTGTCATCGCCTTTTGTGTCATCGCCTTTTGTGTCATCGCTTTTTGTGTTATCGCCTTTTGTGTTATCACCTTTTGTGTTATCGCTTTTTGTGTCATTGCCTTTTGTGTCATTACCTTTTGTGTCATCGCCTTGTGTGTCATCATCGCCTTTTGTGTTATCGCCTTTTGTGTCATCGCCTTTTGTGTTATCGCCTTTTGTGTCACCACCTTTTCTGTCATCACCTTTTGTGTTATTGCCTTTTGTGTTATCGCCTTAAGTGTTATCGCCATTTGTGTTATCACCTTTGTGTTATCGTCATTTGTGTTATCGCCTTTTGTGTTATTGCCTTTTGTGTCATCGCCTTTTGTATCATCGCCTTTTGTGTTATCGCCTTTTGTGTTATCTCCTTTTGTGTCATCGCCTTTTGTGTCATCGCCGTTTGTGTTACCGCCATGCATGAATAAGATTGCCACCTACGAGCTGCATGTTGTCACACATGCCACTTGTCCTTGTGCATGTGTTATCACCATTTGTGTTACCACCATGTATGAACAAGACTGCCACCTACCAGCTGCATGTTGCCACGCACGCCACTTGTCCTTGTGCATGTGTGGTGCTTGCCACTTGTCCAGCTTTGGGTTGCTACCTAGCCAGCAAGTACTTAAACCTTAGTCACACCATTCACTCTTCTCATTTTTCTTTCTCTAGAGCCCAACACTTAGAACTCAATATTTGGGAGCTTGGCCTTTGATGGAAGCTTGGTGGGTGAACTTGGAGTGAAGTTGAGTGACTGTGTAAGGGTTTGTGAGCCCCATTGCACACAACAGGTAAGTGGATCATACTCTTATGTGTTCATAGTATGAAAGCATGGAGTTAAGCATGAGTTTGTATAGAATTTGTATGAAATAATCGTGTGCATGTATGATTTGAGTTTTGTTTTCCAAAAATTGGGTCTTTTTTGTATGATAAGTTGGGCACTATTATCACTTCTGTTGATCCTTAAAGTTTGATACTTTTGCATCACTCTGTTGACCTATCAAATGACATCCAAATGATACCAAACCATTTCCATTTGAAAGATACATGTGTTTACTTGATTTTGGTGTTGAATTTCAGTTTAGTTTGTTGATATTTTGGAAGCTATGCTTCGATTTGTGCAGGTATATCACTGTTAGCAGAGTGTAATAAATTCCAGAAATGTTGCTTCTGAGATTTTGCCTAACCAAACGAGGTCCAAATGACCTAAAATGATTTCCATTGGAAATATATCTGTGTCTAAGTTTGAATCTTTCTCAAATTCTTTATGCATGAAGAGTTATGCTTCAAAATGTGCAAGTAGGTCACTGTTGTTAGATTTAGTAAAATTTCAGAACTGATATCTCTGTTGTTATGAATTTTATCTGACCAGATGGAGCCCGTTTTCTTCTAAACCACCGCCATTTGAAATATTTCTGAATAGTCTTAAAGTTTCATGTTGAAAGTATTTCGAAATTACTCCTAGATTGAAAGTTATACATGAAAATGTGAGTATATGTCACTATTGCCAGATTATTACCAAATTTCAGAACTATCACTTATATTGTTACATACTTTTGAATAGCCAAATTGAGTCCAAATTATTTCAAACTACCCCATTTGAAATATATTTGTGTCTAGTATAAAATTGGTTTTGGAACCGTCTCCGAATTCCAAATGGATCGGGAGTTATGACTATGTTTATGACCGGATGTCATTGCTTGAAATTGTAGAAAATATGAATATGTGATAGTGTGAGACTTAAATTGTGATACCTTGATACTGATACTGTGATTTGATATGATAAGTAATATGATATGAAGGACTATGCAATGGGTCATCCATTGATAGTGTGATGTGATTTGATATTCTGATGAATAATACTCTCTTTATACGGCATATATATATTTTGTTGCACGATCCTACTCTGTATTGCCAGTATGATTTCTAATGAACCATAGACCATATTATTATGTATATGCATGTAGGTGGGAATACAAGGGTAGTGATCTACTTACTGGGCTTATAGCTCACGTCGCTTATTTTCATCTGTGTAGAGTGTTAGTATCTATTTGTGGGAATCGAACAACAGGGTGGTGATGGCAGACTTTTGAAACTCCAAACTTGTCGGGGGATTCCTTCTGCTTAGTAGGTGTCTTGTGGCAATGCCACCATGTTGTTTTGATTGATGTATTGTAATGTCAGGCTTGTAAGCTTTGAACAATATTGTAAAGAACCTTGAAGTTGAATGAATAATGGTTTTAATTTATTCAGCTTCTGGTGCATGATGTATTAGTTTTCTTTATTTTCGTGGTTTGCTTTGATTACCGCTCTTCTAACACACGTTGAGCCACTCCCACCTGAGTGATGTTCGTGACCTCCGATCGTGATCCCACACTCTGTCGCCCTCCGGTAAGGTACGGTAGGGGTCAAGGGGCAAGAGGTTATGACAATTATTAATGTTGGAATTCCTTACCGCTCTTCTTATAAGTATCACCCATCTCATATATGTCGAGTGTAAATCTAAACCTTTTCTTTCTAAGGAACTTCATCTTAATGAAGTCAACGTCGAGGGATTCCACCTCATTCAAACCACCCTCTTTAGATTCACAACATAGGACATATCATTTTAAGTTTCCAGGATATCTAATGAAATACATTCGGTGGACCTCTTATCTTGTATATTGGTCAACTGAGCTGGTATATGCATGAACACAGCTAACTCATATGGGTTGTATTTGTGATAGGTCAACCTTTCTATTGGCCACAAATCATAAGGGGTTTTGGATACTGACTTTGTAGGCACCTAATTTAAGATGTACACAGAAAAAGTCACTAGGATATTCGCCTGTTCTATTGTGGATCCCACCATGTCCATTAAGGTATGATTCCTTCTCTCTACAATCTATTTTTCTGCGCAGTATCAAACATTGTTTCTTGCCGACGAATCTCATGGTCTTAACAAAATTTTAAGTACAACTCAGAGTGTACTGCCATCCCTTGTTAGCTCTAAGAATAATCTTAATCTTCTTCCCTAATTGGTTCGCAACTTTCAACTTAAATATCTGGAATCAATCAATTCCTTTAGATTTAAGTGAAATCAAATACACAACTATATCACGAGTAATCATAATTAAAACTAATGAAGTAGCAGGATTTCCTCGGCCTTTGAATTCAAAGGAGCACATATGTCATAGTGAATGATTTCTAAGGGTTCTTTTGATCTTTGAGATTTAAGGAATGGTTTTTTGGTTGGTTTTGTTATTAGATAAGGTTCACACACGGGTAGGTTTACCTTGGTTAACAACCTCAAAAGCCATTCTTTGACTAATCTTGGCATCCTATCTTTACTAGTGACCCACTCTTACATGTCATAACATAGAATCATCATTATGCATAGTGGAATAGGAAAAAGAGCAAATGGGATGTATTATAAAAAAGAATAGATGAATAACTGGTAGATAACCCATCATGAAGGAAACCACAAAAAATAGAACCATTCTTAAGTTTAATTTGAACCCTATTACGTAAAAACCAAATCAAGTGTCCTTTTCAAGAGAGTCTGGGTACTTAGAGTAGACCCCTCCTCATCTCTTGAGCATAGAACACATCATGAAGAAACATGATCTGACCAATTTGAAACTCCAAACGATAGGTCCTCACCTTCACTACATCTTCTGTGGCGCTGTTTCCCATTAATATCTTCATGCCTCCCATTGGAACTTGGTGAAACTCCACGAACCCACCTTCATCATCCCTTGCTGTGTTTCATTGCTTGTGAATCCACATTCCAACCATTAGACAGTGGATGAGAAGCTAACACCTTTGTGTACACATGTTAATAAAAACAATAGAGTAATCTATTTGTACCTTCTTCGGCTTAGTATACTCAAGAGCGAAGTGGCCGGTCTTCACGCAATTGAAACAAGTCAAGGTTGATTTGTCCCTTGGAGTGCTCTTGTCGTGTAGGCTCATTGTGTGACCACCGCATAGGACCCGTGCAGTTGCATAATAGGCACGTGATGTGGCAGAAACTTGCAGACACGTGTGCACCACATAGGTCCACTACACGACCACCACGCAGGACCTGTGTGGTTGCACACTAGGCACATGACCTGGCAGCACCCTGCGGTTGAGGTCCCTCGCATGGACCACAGCTGATCCAAGGCACGCACAATGCCTATTTGCACCTCTTGAGCTAGCCTCGCGTGCCCCGATAGTGTCTGTGCATGCACTGTGATCTTAGATACAGTCTCAACACTTTCATAAGCCTAATGATGCCCACAAAAATCCCAGAAAAGCACAAAAATATAAAAAAAGAAAAGAAAATGCATTTTTTGTTGACCAACAACACCAGTTATCAAAGCCAAAGGTAAATTTCTATCGTAACAGCTCTGTTAGCAATGTTAGACAATGGGATGACCCTAGAAAGGCAGCGGAAACATAAAGGAAAAGACAAGATGGAAATAACATACCTTGTTGGATCCTCCTGTGTGGCTTGTATGACCTTTTTCGATTTTCTTCCTTTTCGTATGTGTTCCCTTCAATTTGAGAGCTAGTTGTTGCAAGCCTAGGCCCACTTTCATTTACCAAAACTGGGAGTGTCATATACACATTGCAAATCTCTTAGCCATTTAATGAAGTGGCTCGAGAGATCTCATCATTTAGTTTATGGAAGTCTATTGGGGGACTGACGTTTGGGAGAAAAGAGAGAAAAAAAGAAAGAGAAGAGAGACGAAGAGTCATGAGAGGGTGTCTCTACAAAATCTCTTCCCCCCTTTTTAATAAAAGGGGTCCCCCTTTTAAGTGGTCAACAATCACTTCCCATGATATTTTGGATTCTTAAGTTATGTAAAATATTTCTCCTTGTTTCTCTCTTTTTATCCATTTAGTAAATGGGAAAGCTCTCTATGTGATTCCACCCATGTGACCCCTGGTCTCAGCTATCAGATCTGGGTATATAACTGAGATGGCTTGAGCCACAATGTCACAAGCTAGCTCTTAACTGTCAAACTTGATCAGACGGTTCATAGTTTTTTTATTTTTTATTTATTTTACCTGAAGCAAAATTTGGAGCATGCATAGATCTGATAGGGGCACACATGATGAGAATAATAAAAAATATTTTCAGTGATAATAAATTACCAGAATACCCCTAAAATTGTATGAGTATTTTGGTAATTTATTTTTACAAAAAATGTCTTTATTTTTTGAAATGTTGCCCTAATTTTATGATGGGATGCCCAAAATTTCATCAAAAACAGTTATGTAGAAAAAAATGAAAGATAAAACAATGTTTGGTGTGACATTGTGGTATGAACAATCGTAGCAGTTTGATTCAGATCGTATAGTTAAGAAGTGGGCTCACATATAACTTATATGTTGTTGGGTTACATAGAAATATTTCCCTTTAGTAAATAGCTCAAATATCCAAATAAACCTCCTCACCCACAAAAGGGGCACTAAAATCTAATATGATCTTTCATATCTAACTTTTAATTGTTAGATATGACTAGATATGGGCTGAAGAAGGGTATATCTCGGTTTGGACGGTTCATGTATGATTTGACCTTTAATGGTCAAGTCAAGCTAGATCTAGACTGAAGAGGACTAAAAATGCGTTACTAAGTGTAGACCTAAGGTAAATAGGGCCTTAAGATTGAAATCTAGGGTTTTTGGGCCTAAATCGAAGGCCTTGATGGAAGGTTATAGGGTCAAGGGTAATTCAATCCCAAAATTCTATTCACAACTAAGGGATTTTGGGAGACAAGACCTAAAAACTCTATGGCCTTCTCTCTGGTTTCTCTTATGAACTCCTTAGAACTATTAAAAATTCTATAAATGAGGGCTAAGACGGGGTATTTATAGACAAGGCTTTAGGATCTCACATTGTGAATGAACAACTGAGATTTCATGATCACATGGTTCCCATGAGGTGAGGCCCATGCAATTATTTGTCGGCTGCATGCGCCAATGATTACTGGCATGCAAGCAACATTGAACGGCATACGATGTTGCCCACATGCGACCAACTATTGGTTATAAGGAGTTTAGCCCAAAATTCATTTGCCATGTGTTGGTATTTTGAGCATAGCATTTGAACTCGTAACTCCAATTGAGACGAGATATGAACTATTGGAAATTTGTTTTGATTCCTGTGGACATGGGATAGGTGTGATGGAAATGGCTAATGTTACTATGATTATATTCTAGTGAATGTAGGGTATCGACGTGGACTATTTCCTTGTAAAATCAATCCTACTGTTCATGAGTAGGCTTTTATGGGTGTTTAGGAACTCTATCTCTGTATGCAATCTAGTATGAAGAAAACTATCCAAATTAGACATGACTAGCTAAAACTCAGGTGTCTACAATCCTAGGTTGTGGCAAAAATTTTATAACAAAGATCTTTTTACCTAGTTCAGTACTGTAAGCCACATTTTTCCATCTTGCTCAGTTTATGAATATAATATTTGACCCTCTCCATCATCTCGAGATGTTTTATTTGTATTGGATTTTGGTGGAGCCCACTCCTTTGTGGGTGGGGGGCTTCTGAGATATTTGGTCTGTTGACTAAATAGATATGGAGAGAAAAACATGCAGAAATATTTTAGATAGCTAAGGAATCTAAAATATCATAGAAATTGGTTGTGGACCCCTTGAAAAGGGGGACCACTTTTGTAAAAGGGGGAGAGAGATAGATGTTGTAAAATCCCCTCATGTGACTCTTTCTCTCTCTTCTCTTTAGTCTCTTTTTTCTACATAAGGTATTTTTTTCTATTAAGGGACAGTCCCAAATAGCCTTTATAGACCAAACGGTGAAATCTTTCCAACGACTCCATCAAATATCTCGAGGACTTAAACTGTATAAACAATACTATTAGTTCTAGAAATTAAGAGTAGGCCTAGGGTTGCAACATCAAAATTTCAAATTACAGGACGCACACACGTAAAGGAGAAAATCGAAAAAGGTCGTATAAGTTGAAGGGAGGATTCGAAATGGTATGTGATTTCTATTTCCTCCTTTCCTTTGTTGTTTTCACCTCCTTTTTAGGTTCATCCAATTTTTCCAACATGGGTATCAAAGCAGTTATGGCAGGAATCTGCCTTCAAATCTAATAGCCGGTGCAGTTGATGAGTGAAAATACAAAAAACTTTTGTTGGGTTTTCTTTTCGATGATGATTTTTCATCAAGCTTTAATCCTTTAGGGGGCAATTTCTTATATATAGTTTTGAAAATTAGATGGTTCCAGTTTTTGAAATTTCCTTTCTCTTTGATATATACTAATTTATATTATACATCTTCTCTTTCAAAATATGAAAATATTCTTCCCCACTGAACAATTTTATCTATTGGAAATGTTGCTCTTTCCCATTTAATTTTTCCTATGGTGGTATCGTAAAAATCTTCCTCCTTAAGAGAAATGTCTAATTTCAAATCTCGAAATGAATAGTGATTTTCTCCTTTGTGAGTAACCATAGAAATAGTAAATATATTTGTTTGACTTTCAACATATCCGTCTTCTGTATAATAAATTCAGTGCCAAGCATATAAACTGTCATTTCAGGAAAATAATTACTTTTACCACCAAGCTTTGCTACGAGAAGAGAGAAGAGAAAGAAACAGGGAGCCAAAAGATTGAACCTATGGGCTTTGATACCAGAATGAGGGATAAGTATTTTCAAAAAGAGGGAGAGGGGTTCACAAGTCCTTGAAAGGCTTTAGTACAGACTTTAGAGAGAGGGAGCAAAGAAACAAAAAGTAATATGAGATAGAAAAAGGAGAGAACGAAGGATTGGATAATCCGTAATTGACACAACGGAAGAGAAAAAAAAAACTTTATAATATTAGAATTGAGTTTAAAGAAGAAGATAAAATAACAGAGATATATTTGAAGAATTTATGATTTCTCAGACGAATTACTTGAGGGAGAGAGATGAGTTAATAAGATAGAGAAGAGAAACTCATTCGTACTTATTTTTTCTTTTCCATATTTTTTTCTTCTATCTGAGGGGATTACCTGTTGATTTTTGTACAATAGGGGAGGTAGAAAGAAATTAGATGGGAAGATAGATGAAGGAGGGTGAGTATTGTGCTCAACCACCAACAGTCCATTGAGATATCCTTTTAAGGGCTATGACTTGCTGACCCTCTCAGTCTGATCAGGTACCAGAACATTTAAAAACACCTGATAGTGTCCCTAATTGGAATTACACTTAGTTAAATAGAGCTTCGATATCTTGAGTTTCGTTCGGTAACGGGGTTGGATGAGTTCATCAAAGAACTATTAGTGCGCAGTATAATCTACTGGGTTTGGTTATCAATTTTTTTGCACATTGCAAACAACTTCACTTTGGCTTCATTCAATGAATGCAAATTCGACCGCCTTGCCACCTAAGCGGCCTTTTTTCAAAAATGCCTAGTTGTGGGCAAGGCGGCATTCTCTAGGTAGGTGTATCTAGGCACCTGCCTAGGTGGCATAAAAGGTTGGCGCCTAGGTGTCGCCTCTCCTAGTGGTGGAAAATATCATGTAGGCAATGTCTAAAATCGTCATTTACCCCTTTAAAAATAAGAAAAAAGGGCTTTGGGGGCCACTGTTGTCCCCAAAAACATTTTAAGTAATGTTTAGAGTGAGAAACAACTTGAAATAAAACAAAATTTAAAGATTTATAGAGAGATCAAAAAAAAAATTTACCTCCTTCAATGGTCACGAAATTAAATGATATTCATCCTTAATCTTTTTGAGACTTATAGTGGTTGTAAAAGAGGAGATTCGGGAATCCAAACATTTCGGTTTGCCCCGATATCGAATCAACTTCAAGAAGGTCGGTATATGTCAATAGTGTTTATTAGGCTATGTATTTCTTTTCCACAATGTCTAATGATGTTATTCTTTGCTATTTGTATTATTTTGTGATACTTTGCGATATGTATTTGATATGTTATTGTTTATTCATATATTATTTTCCCATTTTGATATGTAATTTGGGTATTTGGAAAAACAATTTAATAAAAAAGTTCATTGCCCCCAAACCGAATGAATATTAATTTTTTCTTTTTTTTTAGTTTTATACATGAATTTACTTGTATGATTCATAAACCATAACATTTCTCCCCATAAATTTTTTTATTAGTTAGTTTAACAATTGCTCAATGCCTATTGAATAATTACATGTGTAATATGTTTTTTCGATTTTGTGTTATATCATTGTAATTTTGTTGCGCATGTTTTACCAAGATTTATTTTTTGGCTTAATAAAAACTCAATATATTAAAGGGTCAATGTAACTATTATTTTTACTTCAATTTTCTATTTGTAATTTTTTTAGATGACCATTTTCTAATTTTTCTTTTTTTTGGATGACTAATTTGAAGTTTCAAATATTTAAGCCAGTAGTTGTATATTAATCTTGCTTTATTCCGTATGTACAATTTTCATTTCGTGTAAATATTTTCAGTTCTTGTAAATATTTTCAAGTTTGACTTTATGCTTTTGTGCAATTTTCAGGCTTAGGTGATAAATTGATACTTGATAGATAAAGGTTGTATGTGAAATGCCTTCTTCAGCTTCAAGTAAACAAAGTAATCCAGGATGGAAATATGGATATTATCCCAACCCTAATGATAAGAATAAAGTAGCTTGCAAGTTTTACAAAAACAAGTACAATTTTGACATAATAAATTAAAAAAACATTTGGCTATCATAAGAGGAGATGTAGCACCATGTACTCAAGTCCCCGCAGAGATCAAGAAATAGATACTAGATAATATAGAAGGGGCCTAAAAGAAGAAAGAACAAATCCAAAAGGGATATCCAGACATGAGGACCTCTAGAAACATCCATCGCATATACCTGAAGATGATGAATATGAAGAGGAAGGAGCCTTTATAAGTAGATCAAGCACCATTGAGCATAAGAGACCTCGGACAATAGGGCCTCTTGATATATTCTTTTCGCATCTGAATCTCGATGTGATGGTTCCCAAGAAGGAACTAGTACTGAGTACTTTAGAGAATCATTTGAAGAAGTAGAATAAAGAAAGGGTGAATCAGTATTTGAAGAAGCGAGATAGAGAAAGATATATCCATGTAAGTTGAAGATGTATTTGTAATTTCAGTTTAACTTGACTCTACTTTTATAAAAATTTAAATTTACATAGATATATGTACTCTACTTATTTTTATTGTTAAATGTTATTATAGCCTCTTGGTAGGCCAACCATGGGAAAACTTCCCCCAACTTGCAAATGATAGCACAACGAAAATTGAACTTGTACATCGTCCGACTGCAAGCGCAAGTTCATCACCTTCGAGATGTGAATATTTTATTTACCCTTTTCTCCTATCAAGGTATGACTAACTTATCTATACATTTTTTTTTCAAGTAAAAAATTGTAACATGGAAATGGTATACTATGAAACGGGCATATTAAAATAACAGAAAGAGACTCAAGCGGAAGAGACTAAATGACCTTGTTTTCGTTTAATACAATCAAAGGCTGAAGGAGAGCCATCTAGACCGGTTTCAAATTGAAGACCCTATACTTATGAAAGATTTAGATCCAACAAGCGAGTGATTGATCGAGCCTGATGCCGAGGATGAGCCTATATTCGAGGGGGAGATCTTGACATGGACCTAAGTGCGAGAGGTGATTTGTTTGACATTGAGCCCTAATTACTAGATCCTAAATGTAGAGAAAGGGAAAAGAAGTGGCTTAGGAAAAGGGAAAAGGGAGTGGGAGGAAGAAGAAGGGGAAGAAGAACACGCAAGCAAAAAAGAGGATGATGATCTTGGAGGAAGAGGAGGATGCAGACTCAAAGGAGACATGAGAATAAAGTTTTTATGTGGAGGGGAGGATGACTTTGATGATGATAGCTTGGCATCATCTTCAGATTAAAGTGGACTGCATGTCGGACGTCGACCTCATGTTGCTAGTGATGATGAAACTCAACCTCATAATTGAGTCAATCGTATTTGTGGGGTGTACCTTTAATGGTCGAATGTGATTTTTTTTTAATGACTTTTGAGTATTTGTTGTGATTTGTGATTTGCGAGATTTAAAGGATATCTCGAGTTGGTTTTATCTTTTAAAGTTGCATTTGAATTTTAATTATTTCATTTACAGTCTAAAGTCGTAAATGTTTATGTTTGATATGTACTTTTGACTTCTTAACAATATATTATATACAAAACTTATTTATTAAATAGAAAAAAACAATCTATATGCAATAAAATAGGGGGAGGTGTGGGGTGTCTAACTTTTTTAAAAAAGTCAACACATGCTGTCTTTGTGTTTGGACACCTACCTAAGTGGCCCAGACCCCAAGTCGCCTAGGGGACTGCATCCTGTTTTTGAACATTGGCTTTATTTAGTAAAAGAGAGTATATATTTATACCCAAACAAATGCAAAGAGTAGCCCATAATACTTAGAGCCTAGGTGGCCCAGACCCCAAGTCGCCTAGGGGACTGCATCCTGTTTTTGAACATTGGCTTTATTTAGTAAAAGAGAGTATATATTTATAACCAAACAAAGGCAAAGAGTAGCCCATAATACCACATAATAGTTTACAAAACAACGGGCTAAAACCATGGGAAAGGAATATCACCATTTAAAAATAAATGCATACAGTACATCCATTCATCATTCATTATTGCTTCTACTCAAAAAGTAAAGTAAAAGTACACAATACATCCATGTCCAAAAAGCAAAACTACTTGTGAAAAGTAAAACCACTAGAAAGAAAACCATGAGTTGCTTGTCCATGGAGACAAACAAATTGTGGAATGTCTACACTGATTATTGTGCTTCATCTTCATAACTTAAGATGTTGTTGTATTCTTCTCGATGTAACAAGCAAAAGTATTATTTGATTCGGCAATTGTAGCATTTTTTTAACATTTTTATAGAAGAGGTCTTTATAACTACATTGTTTTGGGTGGATTTATGATGGATGCTTCATGGTTGTAGATCAATTCATCTTTATATCTTTGGATAAATCGTGGCTCAATAAAATTACTCATTTGGAGATATTTGCATCAAACCTTTTCCCAATTTGTATAACTTAATAACTTTGTCATGAAATACCTGACAATGTTGTTAGGATATAATTAAAAATTATGAAATCATCCAAAACTTCCTTTTGAATATGCCTGGCAATTATTTCAGGTCCAAGGATGTTCATCTGAAATTGTTTATGACTATACGAATTCTTTAAGCAAAAGTAAGGAAACAATTTATGTTAGGATATGAACCTACTGCTAAATCAATATTCTCATGTTCAAGAGAGAGCAAAAACTCCTTATCTTTTGACATAATTTCTGTCTTTTTTTGGGGGTTTCTAGAGGCCAGGTTTAGCCGCTCATCCTTGTCAATTGTTCTTGTCATCTGCATTTCTCTTGTGAGGGCATTTGGAAGATGATGTTCTATTCTTGGAATAATCTCGTTTCAATCCATTTTACAGTGTCTTGAACTACTTAAGCAGTGAATGCCACTGTTAGTGTATGTGTGAAACACCGAGTTCTTTCACCTCATCATGTTTTGCTGCACAACACATGCCCCCCACGCTCTGTGCTTCCCCCGCTCTATCATCGACCACAACACGTGCAAAACCTCGAGAGCTGCCACTTCCTCAGACAACTCCACACTCTCGTGCACAAGGGGCATACCAAGTGGACTCCACTGCCCAATCCTCGAGCCCCTCCGTTTCCCCATCACCCACTCTTGCTTATACGCTAGCACATTGAGAACCTCCCCTTGAACATCAATATGTATCACCCTCTCAAGTGCCATCTCCAAATTTATGGTCCATTCTGCATCATGAACCCCAACATGATGATCCCCCAATTCCATAGCTGCAAGGGTTGCACATTTCACGGTGAGTAGAACCCTCTCTGTGACTACCACAAAACCACCAGCTTGCTTTAATGCTTTGCAAGTGACAAAGGTCTCGTTTCTTAGCCTAGACTCATCGGCCTCGAGGAGCATTGATATGCCTACGGCTTCTTCCCATGAGTAAGGGAGGAGAGGGAGGTCAAAAGCCAAGGGGCGGGGGAAGCGGACCCGGAAACGGCTCAGTTTCTGGGGCTGGGTGCGGTTCCTGATGCTCTGCGCAGTCCTCCCAGCAACCTCGAGGATGCTAACCACAGGCCTTGCCACAAACCCAGCTGTCCCGGCAGCAACCCCTGCATATAAAAGCGAGTATGAATTTCATTAATATCTCCGACTTTCTTGAAAGAGGATATTGTGATCTTATGGGCCAAGGAAAACCATTTATGCTAGTTGGGACATGTCAGATTGATGAATGGATTGTCATGGGGTAAAGGACCTGAGAGAATGTGCATGAAGCCTAATGTGGGTCCTACTCTCTCCCCATCACCATCCCACCCTAATGAAGGGAGGGTTATGATCCAACGCACTATGGTTTTTCCATTGTACGTGATATTGCAGTGAACATCTCTTATTGAAAATCTTGTGATACTTCGAGACAAATCTGAATGAATATATATTGTACGAGCTAAATAAAAATCAGGAGAAGGTCAAAGTTGAGGCAACTTGGAAACAGTAACCAAATTAGGGTTGAAGGTCGAGATCAACCTATTCATATAAGAGCTTGTCATTCGACACACTCCTTTTTCAAGAAACAATATCTCATCGAAATCTTTCATGATATTTTGAAACTCACTTTCGATGTATTTCACATTGTTCTTTTTGCAATATTTGGAGAGTTTGAGCTGTTTAATTTGTTTTAAGAAACATGCCCTTCTACAAAAACATTCACAAAATTTTTCAGGAAAATACTTTATTATACAAACATCACAACAAATCTCCCCAAGTAATTTTCCAGATAAAATTTCTGTCCATGAATCTATAGTATATTGAAAAGCAAACCATAGTATGGAGGGGTACATGGGTCCTTTTATTCCTGCATCTCCAATTGTCTCCCCAAGTAAATTTCCAGATAAAATTTCTGTCCATGAATCTATAGTACATTGAACAGAAAATGTAGTATTGACGGGGACATGGGTCCCTTTAATCCTGCATGGAGATGCCCATCCAATCAAAGCTATCCATCCAAATAAAAATGTTAGGAGAAGTCAGGTGCTACATGCGAAAGGGCTCCTAAAGGATTGCTGAAAGGTATAATCCATGTACATCAGAGGCAGGAATCAAGAATTTTCAGTTTAAGCAACAGATAAGCAAGCCTGTGATTCTTGAAAATGAGAGTTACCTGAGAGGATTCCTGGTAGCCCATGCTTTTCTGCACCTCGAATTGGAGACTGAAGGAGACCAGTAAGACCCTGAGAACATAAAAGAAATAGTGATTACTTTCAAATGCGAAAATAACACAAAGGGGAATAACACATTTGTCAGATAATGCGGCAAACCTCCAAAAATTCATTTAAGACTCCTTTGCTGTGTGAACCTTGATGTTTACGTCGCTTTTCCATTTCTGCAACAGCTTGTTCATCAAATGCAAAAGCAACAACCCCCTGCATACAGACGTAGTAATTCAATCAGATTGGACATATTAGCAAGCTGGTTCATCTCAACAACATTTTCAGTATGTTCTTACCATACGAGCAGCTTTACTGAACAGTGTTGCAGCATTGCTCATTGCATAGACGGTGTTGATAAAAAGACTTTTAGTTCCATGTACCATTCCCACAACTAATTCAGTAGGGCTCTGGAGAAAATAATTTTCATTTTAAAAGATACAATGACTCGTTATCCGCTTAACAAAGTAGAGATATGAATAATTCACATTTTGCCAGGACATACCTGAAGAACACCTCTAGCAGGTACTAAAACAAAATCTTTGATGCCGAGCCCGACATTTCTTATAAAGCCTATAGGATTTCCTATCACACCAGCAGAACCAAATACCTGCAAATTAAAGAAGTAAAATATATCACAAAGTTGCATCATTGATTCAATATTTGTATTATATTTTGTCTGTGGTCTATATTATGACAAAGTTATTGATTCATATTATATGAGGAAGCAGAAGTAATTGTGGTTCTCTTTTTGCATTGGCTTCATGTTAATGCTTCTTTTTTCTCATATCTTTAGTACAGTTCAGGAGCATGAATTGATGAGACAACGGATTATAACTTCCAACATCCAAACTAGAAAAGCCAGATAAGCATTCCAACTCGTAGTACACAAATACACCTAGAGCTTATCTACTTCATCGTCAAGGAAAACATTGGATCTGCTGTTTATTGACGAAAGATAAATGGCTGCCCATAAATTTGGCATGACAAGAATTACAATAATCATTGCCTATTTGTCATATCTTTTCATGATTTATTTCGATCTGTAGGTGTATCTCAATGTAGGAGTTCAATATGTTCTTGTACAAAACAGTTTGTAAACAAACCAAAACGTAGTCATTGGCTATGATATTTCAACTTTCGTTTTCACAAAAGTCTTCATATTAACCAACTCTTATTCTCAATCCCTAAAGATAACCTTGACTGGCAGGAACTTGGGCAAATTAAGGGTTACCTTGTACATTTCTTGGAGGAGCTGTCGAGTATAATGCCTAATGAGGATCTCTTGCATGGATTCCATGCTAGCCAAATGGTGTGCCATAGTAATTTGTTTCAAATAAACTGGCGCGCCATCGACATCCACAAGAGCCATTAACCACCTCTGCCACAACGTAATTTTATCATAATAAAATATCATGAACATAACGCGTGTAAGTTCAAGATACTAGAAACACAATAGGAAGAACAATTGCATGCTCAGTAAAGGACTAGATAACTTCTCACCAATGTTCTGTGTGATAAATAATGATTTAACTGTATGGTTCTTCTAAGAAGTGTTAAGTGCCAAAAAGGAATTTATTTTCAATTAGAAAGATATTGCTGAGAATGGAAGGTAGAACTTCAGAGCAAACCACCAGTGACTTATTCTCTGTCATTATAAAAATGGTATTCACAATGTGATCACAGAAATATCAGCATCCGACTAAAAAAGATGTAGATTACAAGCAATAAATAACAAAATTTGTCCCAAATTTCCTAATTGTTTGGTTATAATACAATTTGATTAAAGGGTGTGGTTTGTAGACTTTGTATAAGGCTGAGGTCTTAAATGATCAAAGTAAGGTGCACCTTCACATAGTGTTGAAAGGTGTCGTTTCAGTATCGAAAATCTTTGTGACGGCCGGAAAATTTATTTTAATATCTAATAAAAAAATTTAAAGCTTCAAAGAACAGTAAGAGCAAGCAGATCTAAGAATCATGAAAATTGACGGTCTCGATAATTTTTTTAAGTCCATGTATCTCAAGGGCGAGATAATCTGATTTGAGGGTTTTTCGGTAGTGAAACAACTTTTTCTAGTGAATTTTTGAGGTGCGCCTTAGTTTGATTGTTTAGGGCCGCAACCTTATATAAACGTTTTCATTGATTAAATGACACTCTAGGAGCAATGTAAATAATATAATATGGCTACTCATACAGAAGGTGTACTAGCATGTTTCTCTTTCACAACCCATCAGAATTTGATTCCCACCTGAAAAACACTGCCACCAGCATTAATCATTGACTCTGCAGAGACATGACTCTCATCTTTTGCAATCCATGGAGTGCTAGAAAAGCTGCCAAGGTTAAAGGGGCATAAATGAACATTATTGCTATTAATTCGTCAACAGTTAGCTAGTGAACGGATTCAACTGAAACTAAAGCTTAGTCAATGTATATGTGTACTTTCCATGGGAAATTTATAACTAGAAACAAATATCATTTTTCATACATAATTTTCACAAAACGAAAGACCAATAGAGAGAAATGTACCTCACGGTCAACATAATAGGAGCTACATGAAATAGTTCAATATACAGCTTTTTCTGCCTTCTGGCTAGGAGGAAAATCTGCTGTCCAGGAGCTCCTATGGGAACTACAGGAGCAAGTGATGACTTGATAGTGCGACACTCCATAAATTTATGTATCTTCAAGAAATGGAGATGGCCTGACTTTTGATTCTTCACAAACTCGTAATTTTGGAAATGTGCAAATTTTTTTTTGCTATTGTTTGTCCCATTGCCCATTGTCAGCAGTTCAAATTTTGGTTCTTGAAAGCTTCTGGACTGAATCCTGAGAGTCATAGCTCTGAAAAGGTCTAACAAGTTAAAAAGCACTTGTTCTTCAAGCTCAACATGCATCGGTGCTAATCTGCAAGTACATGAGGTTTAGTGCTCTTCAGATCATTTAAAAGAAATTTTTTTGTCAGAAAACTGAAGATATTTTTTTGGGTAGAAAATGTAACGAGATCATTTCTAAATAACACCTCAAACTTTAAGTGAGTCAAAACCTTAAATTTATGTATTCAAAGGAGACCAATGACAAGTCCTTGTTCCTCCACTTTGCAACAGCCAGATCAAACACAGCTTCTGGAGAACTATCAAAAGCACCAGAGGGTGTTCTCTCATTTCCATTACAATTTTTTTTATTTTTCACTTGCAAGGCCAACATTCCTCGCAAATCATGGTCAAAAGACAAAATAACAGGATATGGGGTATTGCGCAGTTGGTTATCAATTTGCAGTAATGATATTTGAAACGAAAGCTCTTGACGATCCAAACTCTGCAGTATGTCAATCTTGATGTCCTTTGCACAAGCAAAAAGTAATTCCTGCAATAAAAAATAAAGATTGCCCAAGGGATTGAGCAATAAGAATTTCATATTGCCAATGATTTAAATATTGAATAAACACATACAGTTTGGCTGTAATCCTATCATTTCATTTGCTTTCTTTCCCAGATATTTAAGCATGTGTGTGCACATGTGAGTATGTCCCATAGCATTTTCATCCATTTTCTTTTTAATTTGTCTTATGTCTGTGTATGCACACCAAGCATGCGTGAATGAACAGAAAGCACAACTGATACTAATATGATAACTGGAACCAGAAAGATAAGGCACACGAAATAAACTTCATACTTTATGCTAGAGCTCTTGGTTTTTTTAATGTTTTCGTTTGCAATAAAAATATCACAATCAGAAATGTATAAGACGTTCTTATTCACCTGTGGAGCAGAATCTATAACAGAAATACCAATGAAAGGCAAACGAATAGATATCTTCTCGTTGAAATAAACAGCGTTTTCTTGCTTTGGGCTAATTTTCCTCCTTTCTCGAAGGCCATAAAATCCGCTTTCCCTCACATCTTCCATAAAGTGAAGATTTGAATTGATAATGCTGAAAACCTGCAATGCATCAAACAAGAACCAGTTGTTACTGTAAGATGAAGAACAGAGACGAACAATGCATTAGTGATACAGCCAGAAACTAGGGCTCCACCTTGACTGCTCCTTCAGCATGGACAGAGAGAAAGAATCTCCTTTCAGGTTTCTGCAAGTGAAAGAGCATATACAGTCAGAATGGTATACCTTGATCATATGTGCCAATTGATGGGCTATTTGAAAACTGATCAAAAGAATGATGGTATTGAAATTAGATAAAAAGATATGGTGACACACAAAATAGTTTAACTCTCATGTGGGATTTGATAAATTTCATTAAAGACAATTAACAGAAAAACATTATACTAGGTTGTCAACTATGAAGATGTCTTCCATGATTGGCCATAGTGAAATCGATCATTATAATCAACATGCACCTCTCACTATTAATTTTTACCAAGGTTTAATTACTTGGCTCTGGTTCGGGACTCAGGTCTTTCCCAAGCACAGTAACGCAGGCGAGTCCAAGTGACGCACGAATTTACAGCCCAAAAAAGGTTTAAAAAATAAATAAGTAAAAAGCCAACCGACGTATAAACAACATCAGAGGTGAAAAAAATATAAAAAAATACACAACAGATGGAATTTGGAAGTAACTGATCTCTAGCTGGAAAAATTTAGAAAATCTACACAAGGTGAAATTAGAAAACTACAGCATATGATAAGAAAAACTCACAAGTCATCATTAAAAATGTCAAAATTATATACAAAATATGGGTGTAGTTTGTATAAGGTTGCAACCTTAGACAATTAAAGTAAGGTGCACCACCAAATTTTATTATAAGATAATTTTGGTATTGACCATTCTTAGGATGGTTTGAGAATCGATTTTCATCTCTAGTTATAAAATTTTGGACCCCAAAACTGGTTCAAATCAAATAGATCTATAAACACATGAAAATCTTGAAAATGGATGATCCAGATAATGTATGGCAGGATGCACTATTTTTAGGACTTGAAATCCTTTTTCTTTTTTCATATTCAAACATCTTGATGTCGAGATGATCGATTAGAGGGTTTTCCAACTTCAAAACAACCTTTTATGATGGATTTCTTATATGCATCTTAATTCTGCATTTTAAGGTTGCAACCTTATATAAACTTTTTCCATAAAATATTTATACACTGATTTAGTAGAAAATATAATTTTTATATTTTTTTTTATGGGTTCTTATTTAACAAAGTTTATACCTAGGTATGCGGGTCAACGAGGTGCCGAGCCAGCATTTTCCTCTTGGTTTCCATTGCTTGTCGACAAAAATATATGACTGATTATATCATAGATCATAATAATTCCCTATAAATGGGAATCATGATTTTATTTTGAGATGACAAGATACCATGTATTAGTACCGTATTTATTTGATAATTTAATGGTAAAAAGGAAAGGAACAACAATAGGAGGCCATAAGATATGACCTACCAGTGCAAAGAAAAAGAATAGCACAAAAGAATGCTGCTTGACCCATTGTCAATTCAACCAACAATTTAAATGTCCCTTCATTAGCCTACCAATGTCTGTGTGGTTGGCACACACTTAACACACTTCTGCACAAAAATCACTTGAGATGCACTAAAATTTTGTGGACATGGCACCTCTCTGGTCCAACTGAGCATGAGATGGGTATCATCAGCAAGGCAAGTCCTTGGAGACATACAAATCCTTACATGGATCCACATCTAGTTTTACACAGCAGCAATTACAAATTCGACATGTATAGAAGACACATAGCTCCACTCGTATCTCATTTAGTTGGCAACAATAATAGCATGAACAGTGTAGTGTTGTCTCCACTAACAATCAAGTTGTAAATGCCCGACATTGTTTTGAGAAGAGCTAGACACTTGTGCACGGTCCGATCCTTCTCATTTCAGCATGCAAGAAGAGAGGCGAATGCTGACGATGATACTCTTGATAATAAGGGTGTGCACAAGCTTCTTTAGCAATATAGGAGTTTTCTTTTCTCATTATTAAGATGGCACCATGGAATCCCTATGATGTATCTTTTTCATTCTTTGTATTGCTTCCTTTCTATGTCAGTAAATTTTTGTCACCAATTAAAAAGGCAAATGCCAGAAGTCCACGGTAAGATGATTTGTTTCCATATAAACAACTGCAAGGGAATTCTTGCTTCATTTTTGTCATTTCAACATCTTATGACGACAGCTTTGCTTTCCAACAGTTGTTATGACTGATTACTTCATGGATCAGCAGCAAATCCCATTCCAGATTGCTTGGGTATCCCCAAGTGCATAGCACATCAAGAGTTGAATCAGTTCAAGAATATCCACAGAACTCATTTACATCATTCTGAAGGCTTTGTTTTACTGGCTAAAACATCTGAATTTTTGCATATACTTAGCATCTGTAATGCATAAATAGCTTCCCAAACAAAAAATTAAAAATATCCAGACAACTCTGGTTTTATGTCATTCTTAGTGGAGTGTTCCATTTAAGAAGCTAACATGGATAACAGGAAACATGTATATGCCATGCAAGTCTGTACTGATCAACAAGATAACACAAAAGTAATGAGTACATTTAGAATATCACATATAGAAAAATGATATAAACACAAAAATATAAATTCCAATTAAATATAATACGATATATTTTGAATTAATAGCATGTGATATATAACATGATATATCTAAGCTATATACTTGTCGCACACACCTAAAACACACCATGAATTTAATCTTGATAATAAATATATATCCATTCGTAAACTGTATTTATGTACTAGATACAATACACTACTATATATATTGTAACATCATATGCCAGTTTGCACATTATAGATTTATGAATGTAATATGTATGTATCAACATGTTAGACAGAATAAGTGTATCTGTAACTGTGTCCAAGATTCCTGCCCCCCATATTTCTTTCTATCTGCAGCCATATCTATATCTAGGCACTTCTTTCTATTAAATTATGCCTAGGAATCTTACTTTACGACTGTGATCTGTACTACACTTTGCAATCATTGGATTACCTAGTCCAATTGTGATATAGGGTTCAAAAAGTGATATAGACTGATACTATTGTGATCTGTACTACAGTTTGCAATCATTAGATTACCCTAGCCCAATGGTGAACCTTTCCAGTTTTGCGGCATAGGGTTCAAAAAGTGATATAGACTGATACTATTGAAGTTTGAAGTGTTTTAGGGGCTGGCAGTTTTCTATATTGGTTCATGCCTGTGGAGCAGTGCAACCACTTGTCCGAAGTTCAAAAGCCATTCTAAGCATTTTTCTGAAACACAAGTCATAGTGAGCATTACGCAACTATTCTTTGACAACCACTGCAAGTAATTCAACAACTATTTGTTTTCTAAGGACATTAGTTTTTTCATATGCCTGATTGCCTTACGAGTAATTAAATTGGACTTAGTGACACATCAGAAAAATAAAACGTTTGTGCTCTAGGCACTGTTACTGGATTATTTCTCTTATTAATGCCCCATTGTAACTCCTACCATACGAAGGAGTGCGGTTCGTTCAACAAATTCCTACCTGATAGTATCAATCAATGTCAAGTACAGTACATGACATATGCACAAGAGATTTTGAAGAAAGAGCAAAGTCAAGTTCATCCATTAACCACTCTGCATATGCATCACAAATAGTAGCCCACACTGGACAACGTAACATGAGGTACTGAAGTGTACAACTGCTAGACAGTACAACATCAATAATTCTTTGTGCAGAATAAAAGTTCCACATTTTTTGAGTCCATCTACAGTGGAAATATGCATGAAACAAAGTCAAATTGTGAAGAGCTTCAAAACTCTCTTTGGCGAAGCGCCAAATATTATTCTAAGGGGACTTTCAGAATTTTCATGAGAGAAGAGATAAAAAAACAGGGAAAAAATGAGGTCTAACAAACATTAACATTTCCCAAGAAGGCCAACTACAATTAACTTCCTAAGAATGAACAGATAAACTGAAAAATGCCCATTACTTATTATGAGGTAATTGTTTTTCTCTGCTATAGGGTTATACGATAATTGTTTTCCTCTGCTCATTTATTAATGAAAAAATGGGTAGGGGGGCTTCTTCCCCACTGACTTACCCAAAAAAAAATATTAGGTTTCCTCATCAGGTTGGTTGCAAGGTTTCACTCTAATTAGATAGTGTACGTGCCCTATTTGATACACGGAAAAACATTCACTGGATACATACACATTTAAGTTCTTCAATAAACTGAAAATTAAGTGCCTGCAAATGATTTAGATGCATCACCTATTCTTTAATGAATACCATTTTGTTTCTAGGCTGCTAAAATTGGGAAGAAATCAGTTGGCTACCTCATATGTGGATGGTAAAAATGCAGGTACGAATTCCCTCACATCATCAAGTATGTATGACCCCAAAACACACTCCCCAGGAACCTAGCAAATACAAGAAGAATCATGATCAAATTCCTGAGAATCATTATGAAAACTATGCTAAAAAAAAAAAAAGGAAATTAGCACACCTCAACAACGAGACGGTGTGGGTAGCAAGGTTCATCCCAAGCGTATGGGCAAGACGAATAAGAATGCACAGTTCTCTCAAATATTTCACAATTTTGCTGGTATATGCGTAACCGCTACATTTCGAAAAGGAAAGAGAGTCAGCAAATGCTTCCCTATAATCTGAAATTAATTAAATAAATAGGAAATCTCTCCACATATAATGAATTTACAAACGAGGATGGGAGAAAGTCTCATCAAGTCTTATCAAATAGTGAATATAATTTTTTGTTTGTAACAAGTCTCATGGAAAGCACAACTCTAAATGTTTGCTTAACATGATGTGACTTCCGTATCAATTGCATCTTCAGGTAGTGAATTTACAACATGCTATATTTTTTTTTTTTGGCAGGTGCAGCTCAGTAGTGGTATTTGAACCTGGGATGTAGTGTTGTGATTGTACCAGTCAAGTGAGTACAATAAGTTGAAAGCTACTACTAGTACCTCTTTTAGTTTCTGATGAATAACATCTAGAATTCTGGAAGGTGAACTTCTGTTTAAGTTGAATATCTACAAGATCAGTCTAATCACTAGGCCAGGCAAAAACTAAATTTGAAAAAGATGAAAAAGCAAATTATGCAATGGCCAATGGGAATGATGAAGTTATAAGCACTCGCGAAACTCCGAGAGCACACGAGGTATAAGATAATAAACCTTTAATAAACCTCTGCATATTATTGACAGTGACCAAAAGATTATTTCACACAAGAGAGAAATTTAGCTGCAGAAATGGTTAGATAGTAATATACATAAACTAACTAGAGTAAGAACCATTGTTTTGAATTGTGGCTTTAGACTGGGGTTCCACTGGAGTTGCTTGGCTAGGCTACTAGCTGAGATTTTAATCAAGAGAAAAAAGTCAACCAAGTGTTACGGTTTCTCTTTCAAATATTTAAAGACAGCTAAAGTCGTTCTCAGGATTCGTTAGATGGGATTCAGACCTTCAAACCGTCCAATTTATTAAAAGAAGAGTGACCTAAAGAAGAATGTGGTCAAAGGAAGATCATCATTATATCATTCAAAGGACACTTAGGAAAATGACATCGAAAATTCAAAATAGCACCCCAGAAGAAAAGATAATCCTCCCAAGGAATGTAAGAGAAAAGGTCATATATGAAATATGGGAAATACAAACTCTCAATCGACCTTGAGTGAGCATGAGCAAATATACTGAGGTCATTAAGTAAATAGACTGATAGAGCAAAACTTGTAGTGAGGCTCATTGTAGATAATATTTCAAAAGGACTGACCCGTCACTAATGTAAATTTTCAAACAAATTAATTATGGGTGGGGTTCCCATGCAAACCCTGCTAGTATAGCCAAAAACAGAAAAAAGAAACATGCACATGTCATACACATGAATAGACACACAAATGAACACCCTACCCAGCATCTCTATTGTGGAAATCATGTATCAGTATAGAAATGAAATAGAATAGCAACTTACTGTCATAGAAAAATTGTCAATTCTGTATGGCATAAACCCAGTGTCATCATCAGATAGAAGAATCAAATATGTTCCAGAATTCCCATTGGAACTGTAGAAAAGTCTTTTATCTTGAATAGAAAAATCAGTATTCTGCACTTCAACACGGACCATGTTTAAGGCGCCAGTAACATAATTATGCATTTTGACCTGAATGTCTCCCAAACGATCAGGAAGGAAGCTCCCAGACCATTGCCATCCCGGTTCATCAAATCGCACCGAGACAAGGAGCTCCCTGCAACATCGATGAGCCAATGAATATCAAATACTTAATGAAATGCTACCTGCAAAGCTATGTATTCAAATACCTAATTTGATGAATTCATAATTAAGAATTCCAAGTAGTGAGAGAAGTAGCTGAAAGGAACTCAAGAATTTTATTATGTACCTTGAGGTATCAGTCCAGTGAAGTTGACAATGTTCTCCGACTCCCAAGCGAGAATACAAATCACTTCCCTTCTGCTTGAAACATAGATCCCTGCGGCATGCATTACTAATGACATATCTGCAAAGACAAACACAAAAATGTTATTCCACTGTTAATTACACAAACAGACAATAATCAGACAAAGTAAAAGTGCATCAATCTTGTTAGTGTAAGTAAACCATTGCAGAAGTCGGTTTATTTAGACAGCAATTTACAAATAATAAATAATGCAATTAGGGATAAATGAAAAGTCTGTCTCCTGAAATGCCAACCCTCCCACCGCCCAAAACAAAAAAAATCCATCACATAAACCAAAAAAGAAAATTTGAAAAAAGACATCAGGAATACTATTTTCAATTCTGACCCATCACCAAGCTCATTTGCAGTCAATAACGGTATATTATAGCAGGGTGCATCAATAAGAGCCAACTCTATGATTCTTATAAATTAATATCTGATAATTTTATTGGATGAGCCAAATATTGTGAGGCATGTTTCATATTTTCTTTGCATGGTTGAACCATATTCATTGCCTATAAAACCACAGCAAACACATATGCATCCTTCAATCAATAATAGGGGGCAATATATATACAGAGAGATTGATTGTGAGAATGCATTTCAGAATTTACGCAGTTTCACATAATCCGTAAAGAACTCCTAAATCACAAAGCACTAAAATTACACCAAATTACTGGTGAACTGCCATTCACTAACAATACGAATCACAAAAACAGTACATGATGGTTTTTGCAAACGAATAAGCAGAACTGTGTGGTGCTCTTTACAGAAAAATGTATATGATTACATAACTGAGAAGCAACACCATGACCTTACTGTAATATTTATACGACATACCACCCTAATTTCACTAAAGAATTCCAAGGTACTTTTATCATAACTTGGGATAAATAATCATTATTCAAGCCATATCCCAACTATTTGGGGTTGGTTATAACTTGCCATAAATGAGCTTGCTCAAATTGAACTCGTGGAAAATGCAAAACAGAAGTTCTAGAACAAAAAAATGACCACAATCTAACCGTGATGAGATGGACGTTACAGCAATGGAAGTAAATATCTCCTGGAGCAAGTACAAGTACAACATAACCAGTGTTACGTTAAAAGAGGTCCAAAACAGTATTAGACACAACTTTTGTGCCTTTAAGACTCAGTATTCAACTTTTACGACCAGATGCAACATTATCACAGTTCCAAAAAAGGACTGCCCAGAACATTGGCAGCCGCTAGACGGGTCAAGGGGGTCTGGACACCTGCCTAGGCGGCTTCCCAGCACCTAGCCCTGAGCAGGGGTCCAGGAAACTGTGCCTGTTTAGGGAACCTAGGCGCATGCCGATGCAGCTGCCCAACTCCTAGGCCTGGGCGGGTTCCCAGGGAATTGTGCCCGCCCAAGGGCAAAAATGTCCCTCTTGGAGGGGCACTTTCATAATTTTCCCCCCTAAATAAGGGGGAAAAAGTGGATTAGGTTTTCATGTGCCCTAAAGCCCTTGTTTTACATTCTAGAGTGAAAAAGAAAAAAAAAGTGCAGTTTTCCTTCTATTGTTAATTTGTAATCATAATGCAAAAACCTGAGCCGCCAGAAACCTCGGCTGCCGTACAAGCACTAAGAACCAAGGGCCCCAGCCACCTAGGTGCCATCAGGCATTTTTTGGAATATTGATTATTATATTTCCTTTTAAGTATATGTATAGCCATTTCTGATTTTACATTTATTCTTAACGTATCCAATGTGGATACAACTGAAGCAAGTGATTTTGGTTGCCCCAACGTCTGGAGGGGTTGGCTTCTCGGTCTTGGCTCATATTTTCTACTACAACCCCATTTTGGAAATGACAACATGAGCTCTATAATGGTGACATGTGCTTCTCTGTTTTGCTAGGAAAGTTCAACCCAAAAATTTCTCTAAAGGCCCGAATGTCAAGCCCGAAGTTTATAGCACATATTTAGGGATAGTTTGGCATACTCTGCGTCAAGGATTCTATGGTCTTTTAGATTTCTCTGTTTTATGCCTATGACCTAGATTTAATGTTGTAATTGACAATCTGGATTACATTAAGGTCAGCACGTGGTCTATAAATAGTTTAATATACAAGGGAGGTGACATTATTTAGGATTTCTTCTTAGATGTCCTGGTTTATCTAGAGATAAATATGGAGCATGGTTTGTAGGCTTCCACTTCTATTTCAATCGACACAACATGTTGCTTCTTCTCTTTGTGATTTCATTTTACATCATATGGTCTCAGAGCCGGACTATTCCCAAAGCACCTCTGGTGCTGCAACTGTGTAGCCACTAGGGGAGCCCTAGGCTGCCGTGGTCATGGTGGTGGTTTCGGACTTATACTGGAGGATTTCGATGACATTTTGAGGCTATTCAAGGAGCTGGCACATGAGGTACACTAAACGCATTCCGAGCAGAACTTGGTCATTCATGAGAATGACGGCTCTAAATCCACAAAGGAAAAACCTTTCCATAACGATGAAGCTCACTTCCTAATCAGCAAAGGGATCCGAATCTCTATCTTGAGGAATGCTTGGTGGGAGCTTTGGAAGGGGAGGATAGAGGCATTCTAGTCAACATGCCTGAGGTTTCTACCCGGGTACAACCAAATGACTTGACTTAGATTGGATTGCCTGCTTCACAAAGTCTTTTGAGTGGAAGGAGCTATCTGAACAAAAGAAGGTAATGTTTGTGGCTACCCAATTGAAAGGTCATGCCCTAATTTTGGCGGCAGCAATTGCAAACAAGTTGTTTGAGGAAAGGAATGGGGAAAATCAAAACTGGGAGGACGATAAAAGGATGTTTGAAGGAAAAGTTCATCCTAATTGAGTTTGCCCAAGTTTTAAACCAAAGATTTCATCAATTGCTCAAGGAGAAGAGCGTGCAAGAATACACAAAGGAGTTTTACCTATTGATGAGTCAAAAACGAAATCCATAAAAATGACGTTCAGCTCATAGCCCCTACATAATTGGGTTGAAACTTGACACTACACCGAATAACCAGCCTTAATGAATCCTGTTGATTTGTTCAAAAAGTTGGCAAACTTGAAGAGATGTATTTTTTATACATATATCTAATCAAGGCCATCCTAGGCCACTAAAGGACGTAATACCAATCCAAGAAAGCAAGAGTAATTGACCCGAACTTTTTACCATGAGATAGGGGTCAAATAGCTAATGGGTCGTCTGGATCCTAGGGTATCGAAAAATCATATTTTGTGAACCCAAGTTATTTTTCCAAAAAACATGTTTGCAACTTTTTGGACCCATAATCACGTTCTCTGTAAGAAGGGAAGAGGGAAAAAACTAATAATACAATAAAACTGATAATAATACAACAATATTATCCAAAACACGACTTTGTAAGCATGAGAGAGAATACACTATAATTAAACTGATAATAACACAATAATATTATTAATATTAAAATAACTTAAAATGATATATAAATAACAAATAATACTATTATTATAATATAATGATATTTGTAATACAATATTATTATAAAATGAAAGTGTCATAATAATATAATAGCATGTATAATAGTATTATATTTTTATAAATAACATTATTAATAATAATATTATTATTATTACTGTAATTTTTATTATTAGTCATCATTTTCATCATAGCCTTTTCCCAATTAATTGGGGTCGGCTACACGAATCGTGGTCGCCATTCTGCTCTATTAAAGTCCATACCATCAGTGAGGCCGTAAGTCCCCATATCTTTTCGAATTACTTCCAACCACATCCTTTTAGGCCTACCCCTTGCCATTTTTAGTCCTTCCACTTGAACTAACTCGCACCTCCTAACAGGTGTTGTACTTGGTCAGTGCCACACATGGCCCACCCACCTAAGTTTGCACTCTCTCACATATCTCCTATTGGTGCCACACCTAAACTCTCTCGAATGTGCGCATTTCAAATTCTATCCCGTCTTTTCACTCATCAATCTCAACATCTCCGCTACGTTCAAGTATTTTTTTTTGTCCGCCCAACATTATGAACCATAAAGCGAAACTGGTCTCACAGCTATCTTATAGACATGCGGCGATCACATAAAATTCCAATTGCACATCTCCACTTCGCCCACCTAGCACTAATTCTGTGTTCGACATCTTCCTCAATCTCTCCATTTTCTTGGATCATCGACCAAAGATATCAAAAGTACGGTCTTTTTTGTACTTTTTGGCCAGCAATCTTAACTACTTCCTCTTCTCTAGTATTGGGGTTTTGTGGCCATTTAAAGGCCTTACAATAGCATATACTGAAAAACATATAGTGAAATGTTGGCTTCAGTGAGAGTGTGGTCCACATTGGATTGTAAGCCATTTCTAATGCTTAGAAACACCTGAGCTTTGATTGGCTATGGTTCAATGTCTTGTCCCAAAACCCGTAGTCATGGGCATGTGTGAACACAACCGATAAGGGTTTTGACGTGGGATTATCCCTTCATGATGTCGGAGTTGTGGCTAGGACAGTTGACCAGAGGACATGGACTTGACCTTGGTGTGTGATGGATGGCCTGAGAGAACAAGGGTTTAAATCCTCATTATTACCATCACACGGCATGTACATTAGATAGTTGTCTGAGAAGCGGCCCTTTATGGATAAGGCTGTGTGACGTGTATAATACTGGACTGTGTTGGAAGGACCCATGGAGCATACTGCTTAAATGGGGCTTGGACTTGTCTTCAGGAAGGGACCTGTAATCCATGGTCTAGAATCGTATCTCCTGCACTTCCGACTTTGATAGTCCAATCATGAATCCTTGTAAGAGGCTGTGGGTCATGGGACAGCAACATTATTCTTCTCTAGCAAGGTGGGAAGGGTTGGAACCGCAACAGTGCTTTCCTTCCCCTTCCTTTTGTAAACTAACTGTTGTCTCCCTTTGACAACCTTCCAGCCTTCTTCCCCAGAGGGTAATTTAACAGAAGTAACACCGTTGAGAATAATTGTTGCACTGACCTCAATGGAAACCTTTGCACTTAAGCCTGCTCGACATAATTTGGGCTTGTGGCCCACCCTCCGACACTTGGAACAGATCGAGGGTATGAACTCATAGAGTATCTCTTGCTTATACTCCTTCCCAAAAAAATCCAGCCAAACTTCAGTCGAACAAATGCTATCTAGATCCAATGTAACACACACCCTTGGCTCAGCCCTTGATCTTAGTTTTGTCGGTTTGTCCATAAAGATGGGTTTTCCAACACTGAAGGCAATAGAGAAAAGAATTTCTGGTTCCCAATATACCAATGGTAACCTTGGCAATTTGATACAAACTGGCACAGTATGGCGAGTATGCTTAGAGGGTTGAACTGAAGGATGCCATTCTTGAAGCACCAAGCATTTTTTGTTAATAAACCAAGGTCCCCCTGTACGGCCAACCTCCATCTCTTTACTAGAATGGAAACGAAAAATCAAGAAGCCCCCATCAGCGGAGAATACTTCAAAATCCCCCTCAAGCCTCCGCATCTTTTTCAACATCTCTTTCATGTAGTTCCAATTAGGTCGGCGGCCCAAGAAGTATCCCAATAGACAGTTTGCCCACCTGCTCCTACATGAATCCATCACCTTCTTGTCAATTTTCACAAATTTTTTACCATTAATAATTTCAGTAGGTGAAGTATCCATCTCTTCAAAGTAAAACACTCCATTTTGGACACCTTTGGCACCAAATAACAAGTCTGAGGACCTACCCGGGCCCCAACAACTGTTAGCTAAATTATCATGCTTCCGTACGACATCTTCACCATGAAGACCCGAGGTAGATCCTAGGTCGTTCTTACTACCCAAAATTTTTTCCAAAGGAGTAACAGCCACCACCTTGCCTTTGTCAAAAACACCCTTTAAGAGAAGAGAAGCCTCCCTTGCAAGCTCCTGATGACCCCAACAAGAGCAACAGCATTAGATCTCGGGGCAGGACCCATATTAGGGTTTTCAAGGCCAGAATCTTGAATAAAATCATCGCAAGGGGCAGAACTACGAACACCCAAACCTTCCCCAAAGTACGCAGCTTCATGATCATCTTCTGTAGAATTAAAGGCAGCACTATTATACTCCTTCGAATTGTTATTCTTCGCAGGCATCTCCCCAAAACCAGACCCAGAAACCACACGATAGGCAGCACCAGAATCTAGCTTTGAAACTATAACATCAGAGACTTTAGGCCCAGATCCATCTTTGATGATATAGCTTTGATCGGTAATGATAGGATCACGACCAGATCCATCCCCATCTCTATCGAGAAGATGGCCACCATCAGAAATAAGAGCAGATCTGGCCATATACTTAAGGGGCTCAGCACCACCAAAACAGAAAGCAATGCTACTTCCGCATAGACGAGAAAGAAGCTCTTGAGGATCAGGTGTTTTTCTCTCCAAAGGGAGAGGCATACCAGGAGGAGGTTGGGAAGCCATCAAAGCAAACACGCTTCAAAAAGCAGCATCACGCAGATCTCTCGCTGGTGGCTCTGGACACAAAGAACTCGCTAGTGGCCCAGAAGTCTCACTGGTGGCTCACAGATCTCTCTGGTCGTACCTCTGGTGGCTCACACAAATTCTCTGGTGGCACACGCAGCTCTGGTGGCCCTCACAGATCTCGCTGGAGGCTCCTCAGATCTCGCTGGTGGCCCTCGCAGAACTTGCTGCTCGCTGATGTCTCTGGCTGCTCGCAGATCTCGCTGCTCGCTGGAGGCCCTCACAGATCTCGCTGGTGGCTTCGCTGTTGAGTGCTCGTTGACTGATGGCTCTCGCTGGTGGCTCCTCTCCTTCGCAGCTCTCGCTGCTCCTCTCAAAAACAAAAAATTGGGTCAAAGCGCCTACACTTCCAAAAGAAATTATGAAAAGTTTAGAGGTTGCGAATTATAAGTAATTGCGCCTACACTGGCAACAATTACTTATGCTTCAGAACATTCGACCCCCATGCCATGGGGACTGGTCGCCCCCTCTGCCGGGTGCAATTAAGTTCAACTTTGATGGCTGCTCGCTTGGAAATCCCGGCCCCTCTGGGTTAGGGGGGGAGTTCAGAGACTACTAAGGAAAGACCCTGGTACAATTCTCAAGTCAAATAGTTCATGCCCATTCACAACTAGCAGAATCTCTCGCCTTGCTCATGGGCATCAAACTCTTTGATCCTGCGTGGCATCAACCACTCCTGGTGGAAGGGGATGCACGCAATATAGTCTCTTGGGGTGCAGGTCATGTTTTCCCCCCATGGTACCTCTCTACGATTTTGACAAGATTTCTCACCACTGCAGGGATATTCCCGTCTCATGGACGCATATCTGGCAGGAATCAAACGCACTGGCGGACCGTTTAGCTAAGGAGGGAGCCAACATGCAAGCCACAGCTACTACCTAAGTCTGGAAGACTTTCCTAATCGTGTTTCCTCATGTTTATTTGGTCTTACTTATTACTGTAATACCTAGCTTGCCACTATGTGGCCAAAGCCCTTGTAAACCGACCCCAATCTGTCGATGTTAAGCCTGTGGTTAGTGTCTTTCTGGAGTACTCTTTGTACTACACCTATCCACAGTGGTTTACTATACCCCCTCCAAAAGGACATACCCGAGTGTCCTCTATTATCACTATATGTACTCCATTTCTTTTAATACAATATTAACTTCTTCAAAAAAATCTACAGATTGAGGGGTTCATATGAGGGGCTTGTTCATGCCATTTGGGTGGTCCAATCCCTGAAGTACCTTAATGGGTGATGAACCAAGTGTTCAACCCTTCATTGTGACATTTATAACGTGTGCTTTGATGGCATCTTTGTCTCCAGCTCTACTGATGATAAGCACTTCGGCAATTTAAGGCTAGGGTTGAAGGCTATCTGAAAGGAGTTGTTAGTGAATCTGACAAAAAGCTTTTTTACTACAAAATAGATTCATATTTTTGGGGGTTTGTGATGTTGGCTATAAGGGTTAAGATGGATCAAACCGGAGTGCAGGTTGCCATAGACTAACCTATACCACAGACAATAGGGATGAGAAGCTTTCTTATTTGGCTACTATTTACATGAGATTTATTAAGAATATCAGCCTTTGAAAGGCATATTTGAATTGACTATGGCAGCTGATGAAAGCTTTAGGCACATTAAGTAGGAGATGACTGATGCCCGGATCTCAGCACTGCCAGATTTCAAGGTCTCTCAGATAAGACTGTGATGCCTCACATGTAGGCATTGGAGCTGTCCCTAGCCAAGTAGGCCAGCCAATAACCTTTTACAGTGAAACATTAAATGAGTCCAAAGCTTTGTACTCTACCAATTATGTGGAGTTCCATGCTGTTGTACAGGCTGTGTGTAACTGGCAGCACTATCTCATACAAAAGGAGTTCATTGAATTCTTCAATTATGAGCTGCTGAGGCACTTGAATGCCCACAAGAGGCTGAACATGCATCATGCCAAGTGGATTTCCCACTTGCAGTAATTCATTTTTGTTGCTTAACATAAATTGACAACCACAACAAGGTGGCCAGATCTCTTGCGTCTTCAGAGGTTGGGATTGAGTTCCTACAGCTATATGCAACTGATCCTTATTTCTGTAAAATTATTGATCCATGTGTGAGGGGCAGCAAGGTTCCCTCTTCTGATTTTGCATTGTAAGATGGCTTCCTTTGCAAAGGGAGTAAATTATGCATCTTGAAAAGATCCTTCATTGACGACTTGTACAGCGAGGGACTCAAAGGGTATCAAGTGGGATGAGGCAGTGATATTATGGACGAGAAGCATTATTGGTCTTGACTACAGTGAGCCATCAGCCAGTTCACAGTAAAGTACATGATCAGAAAGTCGGTCAAGGGCCGGTCCCAAAACCCTGCTTTATATACTTCTCTGCCCATCCCTACTACCTCTTAGATGGATATCAATATGGATTTTGTAGTGGGACTTCCTTATACCACCAAGTGCTGGGATACCATCTTCATCATGGTGGATCATTTCTTGAAGATGACACGCTTCAACCAGTGCAAGCACACACTTGACACCCACCCATACAGCTGACATATTTCTCAAAGAGATGGATTGCCTTCAGGGAATCCTCAAGACTATATGGAATGCTCTAGACTATCACCTTTGATTGAGACCTATCACCTCAAAGACGTGGATCGCCTTCATGGAAGATGTGTACCAAAGTTCAATACATTTCTGACTACTACCCACAAACAGTCTGACAAATGGAGCTTGTGAAGAGTCTGGGCAACCTCCTTTGGAGCCTTGTAGCAGACAAGCCCAATCAGTGGGACCAGTCCTCCCCCAAGCTGAGATCACTTACAACACTTTTAATAGGTTGACCAGAAAGTCCCATTTTGACGTGTATGGGCGACAACCAAGTACTTGACCTGGTTCCTTTTCCCAAGGGGGAGCAAGCTAAAGATGACGCAGAAGCGCTAACCAAGCATCTCTGAGAAGTCCATACGCAGGTGTGAGAAAGGTGCCAGAGAGTTATGCAAGATATAAGGATGATGTCGCCCACCACTGACGAGAAATTAATCAATGTGATTTGCTGATGATGTACTTGCAGCAAGAGTGCTTTCTGATCGGCAACTATCATTAGCTGAAATGTAGGATAATTGGCTCCTGTCCAGTGCTACATAAGATAGGTAACAATGCTAAAAGGTCAAGGTACCAGAGGGGTATAGCATAACCCCTATCTTCAATGTTGCCCAACTTTATGACTAGCAGGGGAAGCAGAGTGGAAGGCTCAGTTGCCTAAGCAAGCTGCCAAGGTTGTTTATAAGGTTTTGCGCATTAGGATCATCACCAATTGGCATGGATCCTATAACCAGTACCTAGTCCAGCGAAAGGATAAACCTCACATGAAGAACTTATGGATCTCGGAGACTTGAGGAGAATTGATGAGAAGGCATTAAGGAGGTTCTCAAACGAGCAAAACGTGGCCAACAATGGCAGACTGATGGACGTTCTCAAATGAACAAAACTCGCAGGCAACCATGGGAGACTGATGCAAGTGATTCTGGGTGTCTAACTTCGAGATGGTGTTGGCTTCTCAATCGCTCATATTTTCTATAATTATCCCATTCAGAAACGGCAGCCTAAGCCCTATAAAGGTAAATCCAATTTGATGATTTCGCTAGGCGTATTGGAGCATAAAATGGTTCTAAAGGCACGAACATCAATCCCGAACTTTTTTGTTTTTTTTTTGTGAAAGACTTAACTTTTGTATTAAGAGAGGAGCAACATAAGGGGAACTTCCCGGTTAGACAGGAAAAAATGGCTATCCATGTATTAGGGGGTAAATACAAAAAGGTATACATAAACAAGGAGATAAGGTGGACTGAGGTAGCAAAAACTCCTCAGTCGTTAGAGTTAGAAGCGCCAGCCTTAGCAAGAGTGTCAGCCTCTAAGTTTCCTTCCCTCCAACTGTGGGACCAGACGATGTTCAAACGCCTACTAAATTGGGAAATTTTGTCAAACAGGTGGGCGAGGGTCCATGGGCAAGGTGAAGGACTAGAGGCCTAAGATATTACGTTGCTGGAGTCACCTTCAACAATTAAGGAGGAGCTCCAGTACCGGTCGAATAATTTGAGACCTTACAAGGAGGGCTGAAGATTCTGCTGTTTGGGAATTAGAGTGGCCCAAGTGTTTAGGGTAGGAGGCCAGTGATGTACCAAGATGCTCCTTGAAGAGGCCACCAATGCCAAAACGACCGAGGTTGCCTACAGAGCAACTGTCAAAATTGAGTTTTATATGGCCGACCTCAAGTGATCTCCACTAAGAGGCTTGAGGTATATGAGCGTACGTAAGGTTGAGCAAAGCCACCCAATCTAATTGAAATGCTGAAGGAGGGACTCCCTTGAAGAGCTTATGGTTGGAGGTCAAAAAATCGATTGAGCCATTAAACTCCTAGAAGAGGGCAACTGTGGAGGATGTTTTCCCACGAAAGATTCTATGATTCCTCTCCGTCCAAATAGTCCAAAGGAGGGCCACTCTTGAGGCCTTCCATAATTGGATGCCTAATGTGGCCCAGGGGTAGGGTTGGAGAGAGGAGAAAAGGAGGGGAATGGTGCGAGGGGTGACCCACTACCAATGGAATAAGCACAAGAGGGTGCCCCACAGAGAAAAATCAATGAGGCATTGAAGGAAGAGGTGGGCATTGGACTCAGCTTCCACGCGCATGGCGTAGTGGTTTGGAATAGGGAGATCTCTTCTTTGAAGTTGGTCCATTGTGAGGGCTCTTTCAGACATGGCAATCCAGGTGAACACTTTAACCTTAGGTGGAGCGATGCAAGACCATGCTTGACCCATTATTGGATTGGGACCAATGGGGAAAGGTTGGTGGTAACAAGAGTTTGTAGTAAAGGAGGAGACTATGAAAATCCCCGAGGGTGCAAGAGACCATATGGGCTTGTCTTCTCCACTAAGAGGGAGCAAGATGAAATGCAGAAGGGAGAATAGGTCAAGGAATTCCTAAAACTCTAAGTCAGAAAGGGGATCTTCTAAAATTGGGGCTCAGGCCCTGAGTATTTGGTTGAGAGGTGTACCCCAATCATCTTTGATTGGCTCATGTTAACCTGAAACCCTATAACCCTTTGGAAGCATTTGAAAAAAAGGAGAAGGGTGTCCACCTCCTAAGGGGAGGCCTTGCAAAAGACTAGAGTGTCGTCTACGTATTAAAGGTGGGTGATGGACAACCCATGGTTTCATATATAGAAGCAAAGCAGCCAGACTGAGAGAAAGAGACAACTTAGAGATCGACTAAAAACTTCAGCCACAATAGCGTAGAGGAAGGCGGAGAGGGGGTCGCCCTGTCTAAGGCCCCTCATCGACAGGAAATAACCTTTGGGAGATCTGTTGATAAGGATAGAGAAGTAAGGCTGGGAGATACAACCTTGTATCCCCTTCCCCCTTCAGAGGCTAAAACTCATGTGAGCCAAGGTTTCGTCAAGGACGACCCATTCGACATGATCTTAGGCCTTGTTCTCAATTGACTTTGATCACCAGTCCAGGGGTTTTTGAGAGATGCTTAGCGTGGATACATTCATGGGTGATGAAAGCGCCATCAAGGATCTGTCGATCCTTGACAAAGGAACTTTGTTGGGGAGAGATAATTGAGCCTAGGACTTCTCTGAGGCGAGAGGGGAAGACCTTAGATAGGAGTTTGTCTGAGACAGAGGGTGCATCAGAAAGAATTGTAAAAGGCCATTGGGTATCCTTCAGGTCCAAGAGAATAGTCCTTGCCTATATCATGAATTGGTTTGAGGATCTTGTCCTCGGAAGAGGGGTGTTTGAGCCAGGAGGTTATCTCAGGAGGGAGGGTAAAGGAGGTTAGGTTTCCCATTGAAGATCTTGGGGTTGGTGGGAGAGGTGAAAAGGTGTTTGAAGAAGCCCAAGATTGCTCCTTCCATCTCTGCTGGCGGATCAAAAGAAACTCTCAGCAACCTTGATACAAGAGATAGTATTGTTCTGACTTCTAAAATTGGTGATTATGTGGAAAAAACGTCATATTCAGGCCCCCTTATTTGAACCATTTAATCCATGAATGCTGATACCAGTGAATTTCCTCTTGCTTTAGAAGGACTTGGTATTCTACTTTCAAGTGGGCTCTCTGAGCTCGCTCATCCACAAGGAGAGGTCTTGTTCTTCGATGGAGTCCCATGTCTATATTGACTACAAAATTTCACCTTTGTGGGAGCTAAGATTTCCCAGGAGTGGCTTGCTCCATTCCTTGAGCGGCTGTTTGAGGAGCTGGAGTTTCCTTTGAAATCGGAAACTAGCCCAACTGGAAACAAGGGGGGAGAAAAAGTCCCACCATAGAGGGATCAGGTTAGAGAAATTGGGTTCTGCTAACCAAGAAAGCTCTAACCTAAAGGGTTTAGGCCCTCTGGAGCAGGTTTGGTTTTAAGGATGATGGGACAATGGTCGGAGGTAGGTTTTGGAAGAGCAGAAGCATGGAAGCCTGGGAATAGAGCATCCCAATTGGAGCTAAACAGGAAGCGATCAAGTTTGGAGAGAGTGGGAGAGGTTGAATGGCTCGACCATGTGAACCAGGCCTTTCTTGGGGGACCTTAATCAACTGTTTGGGTAGTTTGGACTTTGTCGCATCAAGGACTGTTTAATATTTGATCTCTGTCTTTCATGTCAATGTCCTAGATTTAATGTTTGTAATGGACGCTCTAGATTATATTTAGGTTAGGATTTGTTCGCTAAATAGTGCGCGATGTAAGGGTGAGGTCAGTCTTGGGATTTTCTGCTTAAGGTTTCCTGGTTTAACCAGAGGCAGCTAAGCATGGGTTGTAAGTCCCCCTTTTCTATTTCGAACAATACAGACGGTTGCTTGTATTCCTCTCTGTGGTTTATTTTACATCAACAGCCCCATTGTCAAGAATCTCTGAATCACATGGTGGAGATCATGGACCAGAGGACTTCCTTTAGTTCTTCCTTGTGCATAAACATACACAAGTTATCTATTCATCACATGAGTGGATAGAACCTTGAAGAGATCCAACACGAGAAACTGACGGAAAGTTATGTTAGTAACTACTTCGCCTAAATGTGCTGCTGCATGCACGCTTGTGGACAACATGAAGGTAAGGAGCACAGAGGTTCCATATATCAGTCACAAAAGGTACTTCTAAAAATTAGCTCTGACAGCTATTCTTTCTTTCCTATGTCAAATGGACACAGGTATGTGTGTTACTGTCTGACATGGGTATGGTGTATTAGACCCTTATGCCATGAAGAGCATTCAGCAACAAGGCCATATTATGAAGAGACAACCAAACCCAATAATGTTTTAATAACATTCCATTTCATTATGAGTAGCAAGAAATAATCAATTATGCCCTAATCGGTTGAATTCATTGATTTTCTTAAAGTTCCTATTATGGTTGAATTCATTGATTTTCCTAAAGTTACAAAGTCATTTTCAAAGTTCACTTGTATCCACTCAGAACAAACAGGAAGATCAAATCTCTAAAATGATGTCATCAATGGTTAATCAACGAGAAAGAATCCTGAAGAATCGATGCAGGTATGCATGTCGATATGTCTAACAAAGGTACAATACCCAAACAGAAGAAACCATTTAACATGCTTCTTTCCAATCATGAATTCATTGAAACAAAAAGCATTCGTTAACTTTGAAATCACAATAACATTTGACTACATAACTAAAAATCATATTTGAAAAGTTGTTGACTGAGAGAATATGAATTGCAAAGCCTGTACATAACCATAGCGCCTCGAGGAAAGGTTGTTTCTGCCCTTGGATGCTGCTCTCTTCAAACTTTTATTGTGAGTATATAAATGACATCAAAAGAATGAAAACTGACTCTAAACAAGTAAATATGATGCATTTCAATTTTCTGTTCTTTTGGCAAGTCTAAGAGTGGGATTCATGCTGGTGACTTGAGAGTGCAAGATTAAGAGCTCCAAATCACTATCCTACAGGTAGAAACCCAGTGCATTTTCATGATAAAAATGAACATACACTGTTCAGTTAGCACTACCGTTAAAATTTTATTTTTCTATGAATCAGTATATATATAGTCAAAACTATCACATTTCTACAACAGAGAGGAAAACCAAAAACAAAAGGTCCAGTTCAGCATTGTCACCTGGGTTGAAAAATGATAGCTCTAGTTCTCCCATTAAGTACTCCAGAAAAAGGCATGGATGCTACAGACAGAATAAAAGCTCCACTTTTACCTGGTTGAGGAATAACCAGACTATTTGACCCATTTGCAGGAACAAGGGAAAATGGATTGGACCACAAAATATTTCGTGAACTTGAGTTAAAGCAATCTGGCACACAAGCACTCAGTCTAACCATTAATTCACTAGAAGGAAAGCCCCCTACAGGAGAATACATGCACGCCCTAAGCTTGCGGCTATCATCATCTACAATGAAATTATTCTCCGACCTCCGAGCTGGATTTCTCTGCTTGTTCTGGATGTTAGGAAAAGAAGCTTGCTGAGAAACTGTATCATGCATGCCAAGATGTCCACAACCATGCGCCAAATGGACAAGGTATCTTGCTTTACAAGGCATACTGGATTTTTTTGGGTATATATTTCTAAAGTTGCCAGTGCGCTGGGATGCAGCTGACACCTCTGCAGAAACAATTGACAAACCAACTTTTCCAGCCAGAAATTGTTCATCACTGACTAGGGAATAACTTGAAGGTATAAAGTACTCATGCCCCTTGTTTTCATTGTCACCATCAGCAAGAGTAAGATTCAAACCAGTGCAGTTGTAGAGCCAAAATGGAACCGAGATGCTAATTCTGCGAGCACCGGAAAATGCATCCATTGTTTTTTCCAATATCAAGCATATCGGGGGATCTCCTAGTCCAAGAAACCAAATCTATCAGTAACTGCAATGTAAATTCATAATTATAAAAGTCAAACCAAAGAAAGACTCATAGCAAATCTGAAAAGCTTGAGAAAATGGTGAGATACCATTTGTCTCATCTGGGTGAAAACGTAATGTTTCATATGCTGGGAATTTGGAAGCATTTGTTTTGCCCATGGCCGTAAAAGTTTCTGCTCGAAGGAACTTTGAAAGGGATGGCCCAAATCCAGATAGATGGAAGGTAATCCCCAAGTCATGCGTGGAATCGATATGGAACAAAGATGCAGTGTCCACCTATACAAAACAGAATGGTACCACAAAAGTTACATCTAACATTCATGCACAGGTAAACATTCAGTACATATATGGACAAACAGTCATCATGTAGCATTTTAAGCACAATACAAACCTCTAAAATATGCACAGATGAGACAACTCCACCACTGCTTTCTATTGTTGCATGTAATGGCATTGGAAGACAGTTTTCGAGAATTAAAGGTGTAGTCAGCCTCACTTGACGAATAAATCGCTTCTTTGACTCGTTAGCACTATGAATCCTTTGATCCGACCTTTCATTCAAACATTTGAAATTTTTTTGACTACGACGGGGGATTGAACTCCGCTTTGTACCGTTGTAAAGAGTGAGGGGTATATCTTGAACTGAGATGGAACAGCGAAATGGATCATTGCTAGGATGAGAAGGATAACAAACGAAGGATCTCAGAAATCCAAGTCTGCTCTCTTGTGAAAGGATATTTGCAAGAGGATGCGCTTCACTCCAGAGGTAATTACTATCAAGTGGACGCCATCTCATGCGACCAGCTTCAGCCAAATGCACAGGAAGTGGCAACTCCTGGCCAGGTAAAATTGGATCTAATACCTGAAATCATAACAAAATTAGGCGATTCCACAAGGGAATATTATGAAACTTATGGAAAGAACATACCTTAGGGGATATTCCAAATGGTATGTCAAAACGAAGTTCTAATGGCACAGAAGTTGCATTTAAAAGAACAACCTGAAGTCATAAGATTCATAAGACACACCAAAGGGTTGTCAAAGACAAGTAAATACCAAAAGGAAAAAACACAAACATACTTACAGTTGAATACAGTCTTATTAACTTGCTGTAACGTTGAATGGAGACTTCAAATACAACAGGTACAACAAAAGCAACACCAGAATCTGCTTTAATATTGTCTTCGGTTTGCTTACTGTACATGTAAGGGTCCCCATTCTTATCTGTATCTGTGATATCAGGGAATTTCGAGAAATCTACCTCGAAATAGCGAAGACCTACAAGGTCCATTGACATAGGTATAGATGCTCGAGAAGTTCCCTCAAGTTGGACACAGATCATATGATGCTGCACTCCGTCTAATTTATTCCCATTAAGCTTTTCAGAGGAATGGCTTGGCTTGTGGCGGAAAAATTGATCTTCTGGAGTTTCATCAATATACAATGGAACTGAAGAGCCTGGCTCAACAATATTTACTCTTGTGTCAGAAATGCTAACATCCTCGGCATTGGCAAGACCCAATACCCAAAATGACAAGGGCAAAGATGTGTCATTCTGAAGAATATAAGGCGCGTAGCGATCTCCATTTATAGACACTGTGGTCCTGCTGTTGTCTATCTCACTACTTTCAGATTTCCCATTTTCTCTGAGTAGGCAGAAAGCGTCTTTAATTATCTCACTTCCCCTCAAACAAGCCTATGAAGGATAGCAACAAAAACGTAACATACAGGACTCATTGATAAAACTATAGAGAACTCATTAGGGCCCAAATAAAACAATAATACTAAACCACATCTGCAACTAAAACATATTTTAAAATTAGTTTGATTGTATAACTTTATAGATATGTCAACTCTTGAAAACCAAGACAATATATTCAAGGGTGCGGTTTGTATACAGCCAAGGCTCTAAACAATCAAAATAAAGTGCACCTTCAAATAATGTCAAGAAATGTAGTTTCAGTACTGGAAATCTTCGTGATAGCCTAAAAATATATTTTCATCTCTAATTAAAAAATTTTAAGCTTAAAAAATAGTGTAGATCGAGCCGATCTATAAAAACTTGAAAATCTTGAAAATTGATGGTCCAAAAATGAATTACAAGATGCACCATTTCCAAAACTTGAAATCCATGTATTTCTCATGTCCATGCATCTTGATGTTGAGATGATCAATTTGATGATATTTGGGCATCAAACCAACTTCTTCAAATGAATTTTGAGATGCGCTCTAATTTGATTGTTTAGAGCCTCGACTCTATATAAAATTGTGCATATATTCAAACCTAACTTAAATCTAAGCCAATCACAGAATAACGATAAATTGCAAATGTCCATCTTATACCTCAAGCAGTGCTTCAGTTATATTCACATTAAGCTTTGTAGATGACAATAAATGTATGTCCGTTCCAACATCTCTGTTTAAAAGGGCACTCTGTTCACAAGCCTTAATCAACTTTAAGTTTAGACTCCAAGGCTCTAGGAAAGGCTCCCACATGACCTGCAATTATTTCTCTCAGAATATGTTATTTGCGAAAACATAACAACAACATTGCAAGTTGTATGGCAATGAAAAAGGCACCTTCTGAATGTTGTTGTAGTTCACTTGAAGGTCTCCAGTGAGTAATGTCTCCACCCTATCCTCTATTTGATTACTGTCCACAAGTATATTCTTCAAGAAGATTTCCATGATGGGTAGATTACAGTTCCACTGTACAGAAAAAGTAAATGAAGTGGCAAACTAGCACAACAGAAAGTGAAAAATCCAATCAAAGGTTTTCCGAGATCCATAGCAAGTCAATTATCAGTAATCAAACACTAACAAGACCAATGCAGAAAGTATTGCAAGAGAGTCGAGGAATATAGCATACCCTCCCATCACTTAGCAGGAAAGAACCCTTTCTTAAAATAACTTTGATGGCCATAGTAAATTGTGGAGCTTGAAAGGAGGACTTGCTGGGTAATCTAAGCCCAATGCCATGAAAGAAGTTGAGTATTTGATATGAAATCCACAAGTCCAACGTATCAGTTTGGATCACAGTGAAGACTTGCATTAAATCTTGCAGCGTTTTGGAAATTTCCATAGTCAAATTTACATTAAAAAGACGGGAGAATGGTAAAGAGTGAATTGACTCGGCACCTATCATCTCAAGATTCCCTTCTGCCTTCTCACACTTAAGTTTAAGTTTCATATGATTACCACTAAGTACAATTTCACTATGACAGCNGTAAAGAGATAATGTCATAGATTTACAAAGTCCTGGTCCACATGAAATGAAGCCTTGTTTTCTCTCCGAAACTACGTAAGTAAAGCCCTGGTGCATATCGTGTTCATTTTTGGCACATCTATGTGAATCGACAGGATCATTCATAGCATGGATTGGGAAATGCAAGAAGATGCAATTATTTTCCACGTTCACAGTAAACGCACCAGATGGATGCATACCGTCTTCAGCAGAATGAACACTTAACCGTGGCTGATTATCAGATCCTACTCCCTTTGTTTGTGACTGACTCATGCCTGAGCACTTTCTTTCATCCAGAGGTTCTATATTCAGACTTTCAGATGACATAATTGTTTCTGATGGCCTATTTAACCTTGTACAAGAGCTAATAAATTCAAAAACCTCGTCCCATGCTTCTAAAAGCAGCCAAACATCAACAGAGGGGATCACAATGAATAACTCATCTTCATCTTTATCTGATTTGGAGAAGTGGATTTCAGGACTAGCACTCACTGAATCCACAGATGCGAAACTAAACAATACATCATTGCTGCACATTGAATAAAGGACCAAGTTGATAAATTTCATATCTAAGCCAATGGGTATACCATTTCTGAACATGGCAGAAACTGTTAGGCGTGTTTCTGCTTGAGCAACGACTTTGGAATAGAGAAGATGCTTATCCTTCAACTGTTGTAGCCTCACAGACATTGTGTTCATGCAAATTCTAACTTTCGTATAGCCCACAGATGAACCATCTTGCACCGTTGCATTGGTATGCCTAACGTTCTTCAACTGCATGAACCGCAGGACATCTGATGTAAATAATTTAGAAAGCATACCAACAGATGACATCTCATCTATCACAGCCATAGCAGCTTCAAGGCCACATAAGAAGTATTCCTCTGCATATGCAGGTGGTGCATGAGAAAAGCAGAAACAAAACAGGAGAGCAAAAATAGCTTGAAGTACAAATGCTACCGTAAGTTCTATGTAAAAACAAATGAATTAAAGAGGGATACTCGTACCAAGCTATCAATCCCCAAGAATTGGAAACATCATACCTGTAGCAATCAACTGACACGTTTCCACCATCACCATAATGCATGTAGGAACAGTAGATAATTCGCCAAAACACTCACTTTCGCATGGTATTCTAATCCACATATCGGCATGAAGTGCTTCAACAAGCGGCATAATTTTAATATCTTGATCTTGATCAAGTCGCTGTGAGTGTTGTCCAATGCCATTTAACAAACTAAATGAAACAGATACACCTCTTCCAAAAATGTTGAGAAGATGAGCAACCTCGGAAGCTTCATTTATTGAAATGGCACATTCAGAGGGAACTCTCTTAAGTGCTTCTAATGCAAGCCCCTTTGGAACAAAACTACAATAAAGCTGTTGAATTCCAATTTCAATAAACTGATGGCTGTTGCTCCCCAATGGCAAGCTCAGTGACGAATCAAGAACTTCGAACTTATACAAAAAACAACATGATTCTTTTCCAAAGTTAGTAGTCTTATCATCTTCCATGTTAGGAAACTGCTTCTTCATACTGGGCTTCCAATCAGATGATGAGAAGTAACCAATAACAACAGCCAGAAAATCCGATGGCAATGTACAGTTTATATGCTGAATCCCTAAACTTATTTCTATTTGAGAAGATGCCATTGAATGCATTCCCTTTCGTATACGAACATTCAGTACAGGAGCGATATATGGTAATGAAGGCCCCCAAAGCAATTCACATTTATCGGGCATAAACCACGAAGAAGTAAGATTCAAACCATTAAATGAGCTTATTATATCCCAACAGTCAACTTGACGAATATAAAGAGATGATCTCAAAGCAGGTATACCAAGGGATGCCATAATGCAGGATAAATCATGAAAATGGAGTTTGACACCATATAGATCCAAATCAACAACAAATTGAACAAATTCATTGAAACTGCCTGAGTTCCCATTGGAAACAACACTGCACCTTCTTCTCATCCTTGAATTGTTTACCAACCATGATGTCCTCCATGTAGCTAATTTCTCATGTCTAGCAGAAGTGGATTGCCTATTCTTAACAGGAAATAACTTTCTCCACTCAGAGACCCCAAAAATAAGCGACTCCTCTAAGCTGTCAAGAGAACCAGAGTTGTGAATTGTAACAAATGGAAACTGATCCAAAGGTATAGGCGCTGATTCGTGAGAATCTGTTATGCAAAAATTTGAAAAGCCAAATTTCTTATGAGCAATTCCAGACATAGATCTAGGATGTAAAATTTCCTTTTCCTCCACCAAGCAGGTTGCAACAGAGTCGCAAGAAGAAGATGGGATACACTGATGGCACAATCTCTCATAATTCATGAGCAGCAATGCGACAATTCTAGGATGGCAATGAAAATCAATATCATTTATTCCCAATGTAATTTTGTGGACGAAATTGTTCACATTACTTCCTGCTTGATATTGTAAAACAAAACATGCCTCAGCCGGAGCACATAGTAGTGCTTCACTGTTTCTTTCCTTCACAAAACCACAATCAACTTCCTCTGCACCCTGCAGTTCAACAAATGAAGCAGAATTGATCTTGTTTGTGCATATTATAGAATTGACAGATTCCCCTTTTGTATTAATTACTTTAGCACTTAGCATCCTTATAGAAATCCTGTACTCTTCAACAAATTCCTCAAGTGAACACCTGAAACCAAATGCAGAGTTAGAGAACAGATTCAAGAAGAATACTTGAAAGGACAGCCAAAATAATACAAATCAAATGTACGATCCAAATGCTCTTTACTACATACTGAAAATCTAAGTCTTCCAAACTGCAAGCCATGATCAAATTGTTTTCTGCATCCTCATCTTCAAGGTTAACATGCAGAGTAACAAGATTGAACTGTACTGTAGCAGAATATTGGAAAACCTTACTGGAAGCATGTGGTTCACGTCCTGAAATCCAGCTAGCATCACAAGTCTGTCCAGAAGCTGATTCATATCTCTCCATGTCCCCTCCATCTGATTTTTGCAGTGTAAAACCATTCACCAAACCAATTAGTGCCTCATTTACAATTGAGGAAAAGTGCAAACCCAGGGATTGCACAATGCTGCAAACCTGACAATAAGGCAACACATTAGAAATTTCCATTATGTGACACAAAAACTGACATAAACAAAAGATACAATATAAATGGTAACTTATTCCAGAGTTTCGGAAGTAAATATCAGGTCGTGTGGACATGCTTTCAAAAAAAGCAATAAAAGTAAATTGAACAATGAAGTATATAATAATCGCCGCAAATATAAAAATATAAATAAATACAGATGACTAACTAGGATGGCAGAAAAAAAAAGATGTCCACATAACATTCAGTGAGATATCACTACTGCTGTGAGATACTTTTTCAGGCTACACTATTGTTATGAAATAAACCATGAAGACCCAGTTTTCAGAGGTTGCAATGCTAGTTACTAGTATGTCAAATATTCATTTATGTAGTGCATAGCAATTGATTTGCTAAAGCAGAACCCCAATGCTAAGACAAAATAACTAAGATTCTCCAAACTACTCCTTAACTTGATTAGAGGTGGGGTTTTATGAGACTATAGAGGTACTGGTCAGTGTTTAAAAACTTGTCAAGTCAATTGGATGCGTCTGAGTCGGCTCGGCTGAGGAGCCTAGCAAGTCCGAGCCAATATCTTGGGATTTACCCGAGTGTTATCTTTTTCTGGACCCTCCTTTCTCAGTCGGTTCTTGTAGAAACTTGGCCGAGTTTGGTAGTCTCAGGCAAAAGCAGGCCCTGCCCAGATCAGTGCACAGCTCCGTGATTTTAAACACTAGCATAGACCAGTGTTTTAAAGCATGGATTTGGTTTAGGACTCGTTAGGGTCCTAAGCCAAGTAGAGTCCCAAAAACATTTATCCAAAGGACCTTCTGAGCCCTTTGGCTGGATCCAAAGGTTTTCTTCAAGACTCGACAGCCTGCCTAGTCAAAGTAACTCCGGCTTGTCCTAGTTGGACTCAACCGAGTCCTTGAACAATTGTACAGATTAGTGGAGATAATCCAGACACCTAGTGCAACTCGACTGCATATTGGACGAATAACTCTTCACAACGTTAGGAAGGCTAACCAACCTAAAAAAGCAGATTCTGTTTTTACACAACCAGCAGAGTGCCAACAAATAGGTGCCTTAGAAATAAAGTAATACTGCAACAGAATGATAGCGACCCATCTGAATGGTTTGGATGCGAAAAGGCAAGAGCAAGAAAACATGCAAGAACTAGCCGTATGTGTACTTAGCAACGTCGAGAAATAAAAAGATCTTTCAATTTTCAACTTAAAATTACATCAATACCTCCAAATCCTTGCTGGAAAAAGGAGAACAGCAGTTGAATCAAAGGAAAAGACTACTCCTCATGTGCCAACTCACTGCGACAAGGTGGTTACGGTGATCCATAGCTTCAAGCATCAATGTCCTCACTTCCAATCTCTCAAACCATAGCTAGAGCAAAGCCTTGTTCTCAAAGTAACCTTTTAAAACCAAAAGCCCTTCTTTTCTCCCTTAGAACTTGCATTTAAAACACCCAAAAGAAAACACTAAAAATTCCTACGAAATCCTATCCATCCATTTAGTCAAATATCAACCCTTAAATCTAAACTTTTTAAGTTAAAATATTGCCAAATACCATATATTACCCTTCACACAAACTAAATCCCAAAATGTCCAAATCAGTATCAAATATAACCCTTTTCACAAAACTAAATATCCAAATGTCTAAATAGTTTTGAATCCCTCCTAACACAAAAACAACTTACAAGAATAAGAATACTAGGTAGCCTATTTGCAGGAGTTCACTTTTATTATTTGACATGAGACAAGCAATCAGAACAAAGTGGCATATGCTTAGAGTAGAAGGTTGACTCTATTAACTACCATGCCTACTACTATTACTAGGTTTGAGTTTATGAAGGATATTTATACAGATGATGACGACTTCCAAGGAGATATGCGACCATTGTTCCAGTGGGGTCATGAGGGATTTTCTTATTGAAGATGGATATCTCTTCAAAGGAAACCGTCTTTGTATTGTTGCAGGTTCCCTTAGAGAAACCCTAATAGTAGAGCTTCATGTGGGAGGTCTTGCTGGACATTTTAGTTGAGACAAAACGATAGTATTCGTGGAGTCCAAGTACTGCTGGTCAAAATTGAAGAGGGATGTTGTATGGTTTGTTGAGAGGTGTTGTACGTGTCAAGGGGCTAAGGGGCAACGACAGAATACCGGGCTTTAATCTCCACTTCCTATTCCTAATGCACCATGGGAGGATGTTCACATGAATTTCATGCTGGAACTTCTATGGACTCAAATATGTATATATTTTATATTTGTGGTGGCGGATAGATTCTCAAAGATGGCTCATTTTATACCTTGCAAGAAGACTCTGGATGCCACACATGTTGCTAACTTGTACTTCAAAGAGGTGGTGAGGTTGAATGGTGTTCCAAAAACAATAACTTCAGATCGGGATACAAAGTTTCTCAGCCATTTTTGGGGAACTTTGTGGAAGAAATTGGGTACTAGGCTAGAATTTAGTAGGGCATATCATCAGCAGACAAGTGGCAAGACTGGAGTGGTAAACCATGCTCTTGGCATTCTTTTAAGAAGTATTGTAAGGAAAAGGAAGAAACAGTACGACCTAGCACTGTCTCAAGCCGAGTTTTCCTATAATAGTGGTTGCAATAGATCTACTGCTAAGAGTCCGTTCGAGGTGGTATTTGGGACAAACCCTACTCATTCGATAGATTTGGTTCTTATCCAGGCCGATGAGGGTCATGCTATTGTTGAGGAGTTGGTAGACAAATGAAAGGAGTGCATGAGGGAGTGCATGCTAATCTAGAAGCCAATACAGCTAAATGCAAGGTAGCAGTAGACAAGCATCGTTGTTTCAAGGAGTTTAATGTGTGAGACTGGGTAATGGTGTATCTCAAGAAGGAGCGGCATCCACTGGGAAAGTAAAACAGCTGAATAATCGCAAGGCAGAACTGTTTAAGATTTTGAGGAAAATGGGCAACGACACTTACAAAGTGGCTTTGACTTTGCATATGGAGACTTCGAATATCTTCAACATTGTTGATTGGTCAGAGTATCGTGGTCTAGAGGTGCACAATGATGTGAACGCGAGGGTGAGTTCTTCTTAACCTGGGGAGAATGATGATGGTGATCAAAGCACAACAAGTAGCCACACGTATCTTCTTTGGGAGCGACAAATTCCTCTTAATTTTCACTCATATTTGTAGGATCAAAACCCAAGGAAGGCTTCCAAGACGAAGAAAAGAACAAAAAAAAGTTTGAATGTTTGTTTTTTTTTTAAGTTTGAGGTTATTTCAAATGTTTTTTATATTTATTTCATTGTTGGACCAGTTAGGGACTTTTCAGATATTTTTAACTCAAGGAGTTTAGTTTCAAGTGATACGTAAGTTAGGACCTTTTGGTCAAAACTCAAAAGTTAATTGTATAGACAAATATTTTCCAAAACAATAAATTTTTAAATACAAATAAAGTCGTGGATGGGCTAGAGAGGCATTCACGTATTCCTCTTTGAAGAAAAGAAAATACTTTGTCTTGGGTAAAGAAGCACAAGGCTTGAGCCCTAGGTGGGAGAAAGCCTTAAGGTTTCTTCAAAATTGCATGCGTCAGGATGCTTTCTTGCTAATTTTCTACTATTTCTTCAAGTTCTCTACATCACCACTCTTTTCAACTTTGTCTGCAACATCATGTAGATTAAAGAGAGCAAATGAAGCTCCACACTCCATCTTCAGAAAGGCACCATCCTTCATTGGCCTTAGAATAATTTTCTCATTACTTTAGAAGAATGCATAGGTTTTCTTGTCATCAAGACAAACATTTTTCCAATCATATTGCCCAGGATGACTTAAAAAGATGCGGTAAGTGTCCATGGGACCTTGTCGTAGCACACCAATTCTTCAAATGAAATCCCAATTGACAAATTGACAAGGCATTCTAAAGACACAATTACCTCGCTCCCCCTTGTTGAATCAAAGAATGCGGTAAGGTTGTGGTTGCATCAGGTTTTGAACTTCAACTTGTCCACCATCTCTTGAGCAACCAGATTTTCGCTACTCCCGCGGTCAATGATATTTTTCCAAAGTTTTTTTCCAGTTGGCCACAAGTTCGAAGATACGATGCAAGCATAGATCATCAGTGACACGTGTTTCACCAAACATGTCGCCTTCAAGTTCTTCCTCTTCGATATCAATGGACTCAGGAACTTCTTCAAATTGAGCTTCACCTTCCATGTGTGTACTTCATTTCATCTTCTTGTTTACTCATTCGATCTATGCCCACATCTCTATTGGTGGTATAAGACCAGTGGGCTAGAAACGCAATCTTTAAAATAAAAAAAAAAGTTATTGTATTAAAACTTGAAAGGTTTAAATGCATGAATATCTCAATACATAACCATAATACATATATTCCAACCTACAAACATCGTTTATACACATTTGAATAATAAAAATTCAACCCTAATAGGTCCCTTACAAATCCCTTACTCAAACATACAATTAAACTCAATACAATGTCCAAATACTCACAATGTACATCTCTAGACATATTACATCTTCATTATTCATTCTCACCATATATCACAATGTTTCATATACATTATACACTTGATCATGACGATCCAATGAGATTTCAATTTACATAAACAATATAACATCGCATTAAAGCACATACTACATGACTATAAGAACAATCTCAATATTAATCAATCAAGAATCACTCAATAATTGTAAATACATCAAATTAACATGCAAACATACATGGGGGAAGCCATGGTTTGAACACCTTGTGCTCGGGCCACGAAAGGGCCTTTCGAGGACTTAATTTTGTCCCATTGTCTAAGGCACGGATGATAATAATAACTCAAGGAGATCAATCCAATGGGAAGCAAATGATCACTTTTATTTCACTTAATAGGGATCTAATCATGAGGGAGACATACCAAAACAGTCATTCAAAGTTTGACAGAGAGACTACAAAAACTAAGGAAGTAATAGTAAAACTACACCATGTGGTCCATAAGGAACAACACGAACTTTTCAACATTCAAAAAATAATTAAAGGGACTATTTCATATGCTCAAATATGATGAAATAAACATCTCATCAGTTGTATATTCTCAATAAAAATTCCAAAAAAATACGATCAAGAAAATCAAGGTGAAACTATACAAGATCATGGAGTAACCAAGTTTGTCTACATATACTATGTGTATGGACTACACTATTGCTTTGGGACTCTTCAAATATCAAGTTTTCATGACCAAAAATGAAGAAAACTACCATAAATTAAGAATTACAACAAGTTTTGATAATGGAAATGAGGTAGGAATTGAAATATAAGAAGAAAAATTTATACCTTAATGAAGCAATAGTATGTGCTTGATCACATACATGAGGGACTACTCCAAAGAAGGGTTTCAAATAATAGTTCAAGGAAGAAGATAGTCGCATGGGTGGCCACGTTTTTGTTAAGGGGGCTCTCTCTCTCCTTGAAGTGAATACATAAGTTTGGGTTATAATTGATCACATAAGTTACTTTTATACTTAGAACATAAAGGTGGATTTGATCTTGATCCTTCATGCATTAGATCAATGGCACGTAAGAGGCTTTTATCCAAGCCACTCATCCATACCTAAAGCATTTGATTCACCTAAAACATTTGATTCCCCCTTGCACACTACCTCGAGCTTAAAGTATTGAACCCCATCTTTTCATTATTAGGATTTGCGTGGTTCCTAACATGTAGGGGTTGCTGTCTATCCCCGTGGATGGCATTGTTCCCACGGTTAGACCATGCACTGCCACTACAATAATTCAATCCTCTTAGTGCTCCACAAGTTAGATCTTCCACTTTTAAGGAGAGTGATACGTATCACTTACACTACGGAGTTGATGTAGTCCCACCTGACCTCGTATGGCCAATCGTAGACCTTTCAGATACTAACTAACTCTTTGGGCTTCACTCTAGTATCAGTTACTCCTTAATGTAAGTCGATATAGACCTCGAGTATATCTCATCTCAGTACTCTCCCACTGATGTAGATTTTGTACATTCTAAAATAAATTTTTCTCTCAAGTCTCAAGGTAAACATTGGGCCCTCATCTTGTATATCATTTTTCCCATCTTCTTACCTTTCCCTTTACCTTAATTTCGCTATCTTATTGATAATGCTTCCATCACATAGAAGCTATACATCTCAACTTAGCATTAACAATGTTATCCTTTCTCTCCTCTAGGACATCTTTCCAATCGGAATAACTTTCCATGTTGTTCAACTAGCCTAAAAACTCTTCAGCTTCCATTTCCTCATCAAATCCAGCAATTTGAGCATGAAGTCTTTGTTATTTTGTAGAGAACATACAATGCGATCTTCCCATCATTGTCCCATCTCATTCCACCAGTTAGGACTATCCAGATCTGCCCTACTTTCATTGTTAGAGCTACCACTATCTCTTTCAGAAAATGGATCAAAATTATTGACCACCACACTAATACGATAAGAGCCACAATCACGTCAATTTTCATAATAAAAGGCCATCACACGCATAACAAACTTCACAAGTTGGATTTGTTTCTTGCATCCCTTGAAACATCTCAAGAGTCACCCCCTTCCTGCCCCTTCAGCGATGATTCCAAGTGCACATCTTGCAATCATCAATTGGAAGAATGAAGTGCCTGATAAGAAGAAGAAAAAAAAAAAGGAGAACTGAATGGCTGCAAGGAATGAACTTTCCATGGTACCAGTTCATGTGAATCAAAGCTAAGAGCAGTACAAGCAAGAAATATCCAAGAACTAGTAATAGAATTTGGCAATTTCGAGAGATAAATGATCCCCAAATTCTCAACTTAAAATTGCATAAATACCTCCAAACTCTTGCAGGAAAAAGGAGAACAATAGTTGAACCGAAGAAAAAGATAAGTCCTCATGCGTTGACTCACTGCCAAAAGGTGATTGCGGTTATCTGGAGCTTCAAGCTTGAAGATCCTCACTTCCAATGTCTCAAACCCTAGCTAGAGGGAAGCTTTGCACACAAAGTAATCTTCCAAAACCAAAGTCCCCATATCCTCCGTCAAAACTAGTGTATAGAACACCCAAAGGGAAACCCTAAAAGTTCCTACGAAATCTTAACCATTCATTCAATCTAATATCAAACCTTAAATCCTAATCTAAATAAATATATTGCTAAATAGAAAATATAAACCTCAACATAAAATTAAATCCCATAAAATTAAATCCCAAAAAGTTAAAAAATAAATAAATAAACGCAACCATTTGCATAAAACTAAAACCCCAAAAGTCAACATGTCCAAAATCCCTTCGAATATTAAAACACCTTAAAAAGAGAAGTAAAGAATTCGAAAGTACAACCACCCTCTCTGGTTTACAACCAACTTTCTTCTTTTTTTTTTTTCTTTTGTTAATGTCAGGTTCCTATACTCTTTTAGCACAGGAACAACTTCAAATTTTGTTTTCTAAATCCTTTAAGAGAATTTGATTATATATGTTAGAAACATCGTCAGTTCACGAAAAATATATCATGTTTCCTGAGGCAAAAGTACATTACACAAGATACCTGAAGACTTCAACAAAAGCGTGTACAAAAAACAATAGAATCAGTTATAATCTCTCAAAACTCAACTTACCTCTAACTGTTTCAATGCAGATTCATCCCCAAATATACATGATCCAACAGTTATCAAAGCATTAAATCGATCAACAATTGTAACTTCTTGAGAAGAATCACTTCCTACAACGGTCCCCTGCAATGATCAATGTCATCAAAAAAGGATCAACAAAATGGAAAAAAAAAAAAGACGAAGCCAATCACATGTTCCAAATCCAGAAAATGTTTTTCATTCAAGTTCTGAGTCCAGAAAATGTTTTTTATTTAAAATAAATGCATGGGATTCCACACAAAATTTACCTCAAAATCTGTAATTCTAATCTGAAAGCGATCATAGAAATCGTAGAGAATAGTTGAGATATCTTCTTGATTAAAAAATTGATGGAAATGGAGGCGTGTATAGTCATAGTTTTGATCCCCCTTTTGTGTAAGTTCATCGCCTTCCTCCACAGGAATTGATTGCAAATGCAAACCCACAAAACTCAATATCTGCAAAATGTAGTATTGAAATAGTTAAATAATTTTCATTGACATCCATACTTGATTTCTTTTGAATGAACTTTATTGAATCGCAATTCCAAAACTTGGCCGAGCTTAACTCGACTCAGTTTAGTTACATGCCCTTGGTAGTAGCCAAGGCGAGTTCTCTTGTACCCAATTGGGTATAGGAAAGTGCACAGTACAATACTCACCCGAGTTTGGGCTTACATGGGTGATTAGTGCAGTAGAACTCGGGTGATTAGTGCTGTAGAGCTCGGGCTCACTTGTCTGAGTTCTAAAGTACTAGGGTGACTATGCACAATATCGCCACTGTACACTGTTTAAAAAGGGAGAAAAAAACACGGATTTCTTGCACTTTGAAGATCTAAAAATTGGGGATATTATGCCTGATTTTGGAAGACCTCGATTTCTTTGATCTATGCTGTCGATATTTGATGAAAATCAAAGTTTAGAATCAACATTGTATTCTTAATTCCTTAACATAATGGTTCCTCCAAATAAATCCCAAAACAAAAAAGTAGGAATTTCTCATTCTTATTTTCGGATTTTCTATTAATCCAAAAATTTGAAACCCTTGGACTCATAGAACCAAAGTCGAATCCCAAAAGTTGTTTGGGAATTTTCATTTGTGCTGCATACCGAGGATAGAGATCTGTGGCTTTCAAGCTAAAAATATTAGGTAAATTTTATGTTTTTTATTCAAACCCATAAAAATGGTTTAAACTTGATATTCTGAATCATAATACTATTATTTGTAATAGTATTGCACTTTGTTAGATTTTAATTGTATTTTATCAAAACATATGAATTAATTATATTCTTGCCTCAGTTTTGTTGTACACGTAGTGAAACTTTGATACATGTAAGGTTAGTATTTATAGTTTTTGCGTTTTTATTAATGTTGTGTTACTGCTTAGAATTTGTCTCTTTCCTCATTATGTTGTTTTTAAATAAATCTATATTTATATTTATATTGCTTTCTTTGTGTTGGAAGTATAATATTTTCTCAAAGAAAGTAGTACTTCGAAGCCGTTGACTTCCTTAATGCATAAATTGAGAAGATTTTCTTTTTTGTTGCATCTATGATGTAATTATTGCAATTAAGGAACTATTGTTTTCCAAAGAGGAATTAGTTTCGAACTGCCTTTAATTTATGGAGGAAATCAAATGTTTTAATGATATGAATTATCTCCAATTTTGGTAAATTCATAGTAAGAACACATTTGCCAATCACATGAGCAAAATTAAAAGGGGAAGATGTACACAGCACAATACATTCTATTTAGCTTAACTAATTAAAAGCATGATACACAAAATGTAGCAATATGTGAAAATATAATATCTAGTGCAACTTGTTCATTACAATCTATTAAATTTGACATCACAGAATATCTTAATATATTTGAGAGACAGAGTATTGACACATATTCACCATCCAGAATCCAACTAATCTAGATATAAACTAAAAGTAAAATACAACTCCAGTATTGATTTATTTTCGTGATAAACCATGTTCAATTTATAGTTTCTATGCATTTTAAACACTTCACTATTCATATAGCTTACCATATAACTTGTAATTCAGGCATTAAGACAGAAGAGAGAAGCCTATACCATGTGAATCATTGAGATGTTATGATGCATTTAGCAGGAAACATGACTTCCACTACAAATATGGATACTTGTAAATAGAAATGGCGTAATGAGAACATATAATAAGAGCTTCACATGTGCAGTAAATGAGTAATCTAGTCAGGAATGGGACAGAGCCTCACAAGTTAATAAGAGCCATCACAGCCTCTTGTTTCAAGAAATCAAGAGAAGAATGAAGACAGGCAACTAGTCTTCCTATTACTTTTTTTTTTGGTAAAATGAAAGGAATCGGTCTTTAAACCCATTGAACATATGTTTATTATAGTAGTATAAAAGAGCAGTCCAAAATCTGGACTAGCTCAGCAAAGAAAAAAATTAAGATAATTCACACTATAAACAACCGGGATGATGAATGCCATTTCCATGAATAGCATCCATACCAACAAATGGTCAAGATGGGGAGCACCACACCACCCAGGTTACAGCGTAGATAGAAAAAGCTATTAAAAATAGCTGAACAATAAAAATGTCCTCAAAAATTTAGGGCAGGAAAAATAGAGAGAAAAAACCAAGTTGACACCATTTTATGTGTGTTGATAGCGCAGCAACTGCAAGGGATCGCAACTGTTGCATTGCCCAGCTTAACATCCCAAGCCACTTTGGCACGATTCAATAGCACATACCTTAGAAAACAGAACAAAAACCAATAGGCAAATAAATGCTACCGAAGAATTATCAAGTCCAAATAAAAAACAATTGTTGCACAGCTTTTCACTGCTAAATAGGAAACTCACTCAGCCTTGGTCAGTAAACGGACTTTAACATTTTCAAATCCATCAAGTGATGAAAGGACCTGCACTTCAAATAGAAAGTAAAAGGCCAACTATAAGATTCCACAAATAAAAAGTGAAACAAGAGATAAAATACAACAAACATGTCCACATGATGGTGAATGAAAACTTTTACATAAATCAATAGCTACAGAATTCAACATAAAAATATTAAGATCAACAATCTGCTCCAAGGAGCACGAGACGTACCACAAGGTCCAAAACTACTTTACTATAGCTGAATAAAAAGCACTTGGACATACTACAGTAAACTGAAAACAAATTCTGGTTGCAGCCAAAAAGAATAAATTCCACCAAGCATAATAGGTTACATGCATGAGACATACAAGGTTTAGGTACAATGACCTAATACCCAATACCATGTAAAGTACAATTGCATCCAGTGTGATACAATATCTGACTCCAACAAAAATAGAAATTACATTCTTAAGCCACGAAACAGAAAAGACATGACTTTCAGCAATGCCCAAGCAAGAGAAATAAGCTTTGCAATTAATATCTTGCCAGTAAAAACTTCATGTATATCCTGAGATAGTTTTAGCAATACCAGTGTTCGCAAAATCAAACCGCAACGGCTAACCGGACATGGGCCCAAAAGCGGTTTAACCGGCCTAACCGCTAAACTGGCCGATTCAACCATTCTAACCGAGCAAGTCCCGGGCGGTCAAAAAAAATATCTAATAAAATATGAAAAGCATATAAAGAATTATTAAAAGAAAACACATTCAAATGAAGTTGAAAATTAATGAAAATAATGGATTATTAAAACAAGTATTAATGACAAAAACAATTTTTAATCTTTACCATAATGTAAAGAATATTAAAAAATACATTACAAACCAAATTCCTTAGTTTTTAGAATCTATATACTTTCTTTTATTTTTATTTTTTTTTAATACCGGTCGATCACCAAAACAAACCAAAACCAGAACCGGCCAGTGGCATCTAACCGGTCCGTTAGCGGTTAAATCACCCGGTTTTTCCAACAGTGAGAAATACTATCAATAGCTGCATCATTGAGTTGGTATAGTGAACCCCATGGGAATATCTTCCATTTTTCCTCTAATGTAAGCAATACATTTATATCAATAAGTTTATATGCCAATATGAAATTGATGGCAGTCATATCCCACGGAAACAACTTCACTGAATGATAGCATAGCCAGAAAAGGGTGTGAACTAGCCTATGTCGCTTGCAGCTATGCAGAAGATCTAAGCTACCATAAACTCAAGTGGAAAGTGAGCCATTGAAAAAAGAATTGCCAGTTCAAAGGGAGAGAGAGATCAACAATCAGTCTTGACTAAATCACGAGCATCAGTTCAATCAAACCAGTCAAGGAACTTGTAGACCAGACCACGTTGGTTTTCAACGTAGTTGTTAGGAGAGGGAGAACGAGCAGGTAGCCAAAAGCTCCGTCTGAGAGCACGTACAATAAATATTTAGGAAACAGGATAAATTTTAAAAATTATTTATAAAGCACTTGCTAATCATCATCATCATCTTATAGCCTTTTCCCAACTATTTGGGGTCAGCTACATGAATCCTAGTCCGTCATTCTGCTCTATCAAAAGCCATAATGTTTAAATAATTTTAAAAATTAGAACATTTTCCAAACTACTTGGGGTTGGGTATAGAAATCCTAGTCCGCCATTCTGCTCTATCAAGGGCCATATTTTTTAAATAATTTTAAAATTTATTTACAAAGCAATTGCAAATATGTTGATTATATATAAATGCACATCATAAAATCCAAATTTTAAAAAATAAATAAATCGAGTTTTCTATATCATAGCCTTAATTAAAATTGAAATTAAAAATGGGCTCATAGCTAAGTGGTTGGGGTGGTGGGTGGCAACAACATGACGTGCTAGGTTCCATTCCTACCACGGGCAGGGGACCCTATCCCCACTGAACTACCGAAAAAAGCTATTAATTGAAATTTTCAGTACACCAAGTAATATATTTTTTCCATGAATGAAGTTCTACTAAGAATAACGTTCGTACATAAGAATCCATTATAGGTATCTCAATACTCCCATGATGTATCTTAGCTCATGCTTGCTACAATGGAACTTAATTGTTAAATTGGATTAAGAAAGAATTTTGATGCTCAAGTTGCCTTTTGAATCTGGTAAGGATGAGAATGTGACCGCTCCTCTAGAACCCAAAAAATTTAATTTGTCCTGCATTTTGTAGGTTCCATACGGGGTCCACTGGAAAGATGATCTCCTCCTTTAATTAGTAGAGAGACTCCCATAAAGAAGAGAAATGTTCCCTTGAGAAGAGAAACATGGCGGGAATGTACTTCGGGAGCATAAGCGCCACCTTAAATAGAAGATTCAGAAATTATTCTTATCAAACAGGGTTTGAGGAAGTCCAACAACCCACCAGATAGTTAATCGCAGTTACAACAAGGTGAAGGCATCATACAGTCATCACCCAAAACAAAGAAAACTGATTCTTGTTGGAATGGCCAGCCTCATCTGGTTTTAGTAATAATTCAGAATCGTGTATGACATTATTACATAACATTGAAAATCTTCATGTGAAATAATATTTAGCCAAAGCAATTTTAAGAGAAATTTATTGACATAAGCATTTATGTTCAAAACATCTAGTCCATCCAAGGAAGCTCATAGGCGTACAAAACTCAACAAGCAAAAAAGTCAACAAGCAAAAGGGATGATGTCACCGCAACAGAGGAAACTATCAGGTAGATATCAATCAAAATGAACAAAATAAAAAACGTGGGTAAAGAATAGAAGAACACCATATAGAAAGTCAACAAACACTTACCATATGATCATGAGATTGAAAGCTCCCCAAAATACTATGAAAATATAAGAGACTCAGCAAGAGTTTTGAATCACAAAATGCCTCAAATGGTTGCAATACAACCTAATCATGTACAACAACCATAGGAACATAAGTACAAAAGAAATTATTAAGAAAACTTTTTGAAACGAAAAGTATCAGTTATGGGACCAATCCTATAAAAAATCATTTAGTCTAAATGAAGCCATTTTATATCGCAAAGGTTACTTTTTAACCTCCATTTCAATCAGGTACTTCCCCATATAAAATTCAAAAATGCCTAAAGTTCCACTGTTCTGCACTGGGACGCCTGACCATTCAGGGGCATTTTGGTAATTTATCCCCTATAGTAAGGCTAAGATTACCAAAATGTCATTATTGCTCAGGGTTCCCAATCCTGAACAAGGGCTATTTAGGCCTTCTTGATGTTCTTTTAGACTGAAATGAGAAGCTAGAAAGTAACCCTGATAATGTTAGATGGGATTATTTGAACCCCTTAAAGAATTTGTAAAGGGATTTGACCCATTAAAAGATATTTTTACTTGTACATGTCATTTATTCGATAAAAAATTTGGTGACCAAGAATTAGTGGAATGATTCCTTTACTGATGTAAAATGACTATCCTTCAACAATCAATTCCTTTACTGATGTAAAATGACTATCCTTCAACAATCACCTTCACTGAAATATCATGAGGGCATTTTTGAGGTAACAATTCAACTTGTACAGAAATAAAAGGTTGCCCTTGCTTCAGATTCTGCAGTCAGAACAGAAACTAGTAACTGGTATAATCAGCACACCAGAATAATTTACGCCCCCCCCTCCTTCCATCATAAGTCAACTAGGAAATGCAGAAAAGGAACCAACAAGAACCTTGCTGTTCAAACTAGCAAGCCAGATATTTGTGGTGGCAGGATCAACAATTTGTAGTTGATTAATCAAAGAAGAAACTGATGCAGACTTGCTCCAAATTTTGCACTCAAGAATAACTCCATAGGCCATCATGCGCAAAGAGTCGTTGTTAGCTTCCCTGTAGATAAATAAGAAAAATGTGAATTTGGCATTCTAAGAGACATTATATGGGACAACGTTTTAGGAAACAACTCAGAAAGTCCATGAAAAGCAATTTCTAATGCACACCACCCCAATAACTAAGCAAAATACCAACTTGGTAAAAAGAGACTTTGTGGTATTTTTTTTGAGACTTTGAGGTATTTGTGATGTACTTGAATGCCTTTTATGGTTGGGGACGACATGACTCATTATCTTTAAGAATTTGAGTTACTAATATATGAGGTTAAACCCTCTGCACACGCCTTATCGGATGTTTCTAAACAAATTTTTCTTACACCAAACTGAGAGCTCTCTCTCTCTCCAAACCCCCCCCCCCCCCTCACCTCACTCCACCACATCCACTACCACCACAAAAGTTCTACGGTTTTGTTGACAACAAGGTGAGTCCCTTATGGGTTTTACATAGGTTGCACTCAATGGAACTAAGAGGGTGATAATGGAGGCTTTGAACCATAGTTACCTGAATCTCTTCTTGATGGTCGCGATACCGATTGGTAAAATCTCGATTCCATCCTATATAGAATCCAGTTTTCAATATTTATTGATTCTCGATTCCACAATTGGTGAATCTCGCTTCTACATTTGTTGAAATTGGTTTCCACGTTTACCAGAATTCTACCTCTTTCCCCTTTTTTTTTCTTTTTGCTTTTTTTGATAAGTGATGATTAGAAGTTTTCAAGGCATCTAACTACTCGAGTTAGAGACTCAATCTCAAGCTGCAAGGTGTAATCATCTTTTTTGGCACGAAAATAACCAATAGAAACCATAGTGGTCCACGTTCTCTATTTAATTCTTTAAATATGCTTTGTATTGATTCAATGGAGAGGTTGCAACTCCAAGATGTTAGAAATAATTTAAAGGAAATAATGTAAACGTGCACATATGGCATGTCGGTCAATAAATGGCATTGATACATATATTTTTTCCCTCTCAGTTCCCTCTCGATTCCAAAGACGCCGGATTCTCGGTTCCATAAATGAAGGAATCTCCATTTGATATTGGTCAATTCCAACTAGGTTAGAACTCGATTCCAAAGAGCTAGGATTTTCAATTCCATCGATGTGAGGATCTTGATTCTAGTTTGGTCGAATCTCGATTCCTAAAAATAGAAATCTCGTTCCCCATCATTTCTCTTGCATGGCATCGATTCTGAAAACATAAATCCCCCAGCTGGTAGCCATTTCGGGTTAAGACGATGTGGAAGCGTGTTGGCAATTCCATGCTTCCAATCCCTAAATCGATTTGGATTTCAAATCGCTTTGCCTAACTATGGGTTGAACAATGATGACACAAATTGTGGCTCAATATAGGAGACTAAAGATAAAAGATGGGAGAGGGTGCTTGCACCATTGCATGTAGCTAGGCACCATTGCTTTCACCTGGGTATTGAGAGCAAGGATGCAAATATGGATGACTTTAATGAATGTGCTGAGAGGCTTGTCTTGGACAAAAACATCCAACATAAGATATCTACAAAACAGTTGACTTTGTACGTATACATTAAAATCATTTGGGAAGGAAATGGCAGTGGGACTAAAGACCAAATCAGATCTGGGTATCTCTCTAATTGAATAATTTCTTTCAAGATTCGACTTGCGTAGCTTCATATGATGATATAGGATATAGAAGATCGACTTGAATATAGACTTATAATGATTGCTTACAATTTGTAGGCGAATAATGAACAACATGGGAGTAATGCTTCAAACTTACAAAGGATGGCCATCTGAATATTGAGATTAAGTTGTTTCTCATCTACTTCAGAAAACAGTTGTTCATTTGAGATGTTAAGTAGGCAAGTTGCATTCTGCCAAGATTAAGAAATTTAACATTTCAAAATCAAGTTTGAATTATAGTGTTTGGAATTCAATGTATCACACAGTTACTAGTGTCTGTCTACCAAGCTCACGATTCCGCTTCATAATCCTGATTTGGGATTCTAACAAAGAGTCTTGACAGAACCCGTTTCCTTGAATTCAGGAATCTCGATTCTTTATTTTAGGAAACCTGATTCCAACTTTTTCCAAATCTCGATCCCAAGATTTATGGAATTTTGGTTCCAGCTTTTTCAAATCTCGAGTCCAACATTTATTGAATACAGATTACACATTTGATGATTCCCCATTCCACATATAATGAATCCCATGTTGATTTTTTCCTTCATTTGAATCCAAAATCTACAACATAAAGTACCTCAGTTCGTAGGTGTATGAAACTGTGATTCAATCAACATGGAATCTGACATCCACCATCATAGAATCTCGATCCAAATTTTCCACAAGATCAAGCATTGATATTCATAGGTGGACAAATTGTGATTTGCTGAATGTGGAATCTTGCCTCAAATATTCATGGATTATGATTTCTGTTATTTGGAAATACGATTGGAGAACATTATTTCCCATGGTTTATAGGTGCTCCAAACAATAATTCAATGAATGCAGTGGCTGAAGTATTTGTAACAAGAATCAACTTTCAAATGCAAATGTTTAAGAACTCAACATTTATAATCTAATGCCTTTTGTAGGTCACAATGGCAGGTATAACTATCGTAAAGGAGCATTAATGAGAGTACCATAGGACAGGCTCATATCATGTTTCTTATGAAGCTAGAATAGGCTCAGATCATGTTTCTAATAGTGTTAGGATTACCTGCCTTTTTAAAACATAATTGGTAAAGAACATTATGTTCCAATAAGACTACAACATAAACAACACCATAGTGCAGATAACTACAATAATGATATCAAAATCACATTTAAAAAATACAAGAGATAATACTTGTATCCTTTGTAGACAATTTCCCTGGTGGACTATGAGTATCTACTAATTGACCTTCCTCCTAATATTGTGTTTGATAATAGACTGTGTCTGATACACTGTAGACTGTACACACAAAAGTTATATAGTAGAACTAGAAACTAGAAAGTAGAACTAGAAACTAAAAATAAGAAAAAGAAAATATACAGAAATTCAAAAATATACAGTCTAGGACACAATAGTCAACACTCAAGACTCAACACAATAGTCAACACTCAACACCAAGAGTCTTCAGTAATCATCAACATCATCAAAAGGAATAGGGTAAGCTTCATCATATGCATCAAAATCAAGGCAATCATCATCAGAGCCACCTCCCTCTTCAATATAACGCTCGTCCTCTTCTGTTTCTTCTGAATCTACCTCTTCCTCCTGTTCTTCTACCTCCCTCTTACTAGTATGAGAATCGAGGCCATCATCATCACAGCCACCTCCCTCTTCAATATAACACTCGTCCTCTTCTGTTTCTTCTGAATATGCGTCTTCCTCCTTTTCTTCTACCTCCCTCTTCCTAGTAAGTGCAGATCAGGCCCTAGGAGTCTTGGCTTCTCAACCCTTGTCTATCATTTTATACTTTCCTGAACTCAATTATTGTATAATTTCCCCCCTGGTAGCCTCAGGAACATTTTTGCACGGGGCAACATCCACCTTAACACCGGCAAGGTGTTTTTAAACCAGTAAATGCCCCCATTAGTATCCTTTCCACAATAATTACATCTAATACGATTTTTGTCATTTGGATTCGGGTTATAACCATACTTCCAACCCAGATCACCACTTCTAGAAGAACCTGGAGAAGATATTTCCATAGAACAAAGTTCATTTTCATCATTTTCTGGTTCTTTTAAATTCAGAAGCTATCTAATCTCATCCCGAATAGCTTCAAGAACCTTTTTATAAGAAGCAACGTTCTCTTCAATATCAGCAAGGTGTTTCTTAAATCGGTTAATACCCCCATTGGTATCGCTTTCACAAAAATTACACCTTATACAATTTTTATCGTTTGGTTTTGGGTTATAACCATACTTACAACCCGGATCACTTCTTCTAAAAGTAGCAAAAATAGATCTATTCAACTACAAGGATTTTGTTCCCGTTTTTGTTTTACAGAACTCATATATTGCTTAATCTCCTCTAGAATAGCTTCAGGAACACTTTTACAATGGGCAACATCCCCTTTAATACCGGCAAGATGTTTCTTAAACCGGTTTATGCCCCCTTTCGTATCTTTTTCACAAAAATTGCATCTAATGCAAGTTTTGTCATTTGGATTCAAGTTATATCCATATTTCCAACCCGGATCTCCACTTCGACTAGATCCTGAAGAAGACATCTCAAAATAAAACAAGCAATCTAAAAAATAAATATTTGC
>NW_006497767.1:342186-358870 GCF_000471905.2 Amborella trichopoda
CTTCACCTATAGCCCATCACCGTCCAAAGTTTTTTTTTGGGTAAGTCAGTGGGGGAGAAGGCCCCCTACCCGTTTTTCATTAAAAAAAAGCAGAGAAAAACAATTAAAATACAACCCTATGGTAGGGCACGTGCGCCAGATCATGTAATAAAAGAGAGGAAAGAAAATCTAGTGGTCAGCGGCACCACACAGTAGCACCGGAGCCAGCAGCTACCCTCTTAGCTAGGGCATCAACAACCATGTTAGCCTCACGAAAGACAAGTGTGATGGACCATCAATGAGAAGACAGTCTGGTGCAACAATTGTCTACAATCATCTTCAATCTCCATGGAGCATTGCATCAATTCTGAATGATGTTCACAAGCAAGCCCGAGTCACTTTCAATCTAGATTGGAAAGCAATTACTTTGAATAACCAATTGAACTCCTTCCTCAAATGCCAAGAATTATGCATGGTTATTAGAAGCAAAACCAAAATGCTTTGCAAAAGCAGAAATAAAACCACCCACACTGTTCTTGATAACTCCCCCACCATCTGCTAAACCTGGATTTCTCAAGGAAGCACCATCAATATTGAGTGCAGCAATAAAACCACCCGCACTGTTCTTGATAACTCCACCACCACCTGGTAAACCTGGATTTCTCAAGGAAGCACCATCAATATTGAGTTTGTAATTATGAGTCTCAGGAAAAGACCACACTACCGAAGTAAAGGGCTCAGCCCTCTGCTGCTGCCAAGTTATCCAAAGGTTACCAATGATGGCCTTTTTTGATAAATAAAAAGACCACTTCTTAACTTCTGCTAATGCCTGAACATGCAAAGTTATTCTTTTCACAATAAGCTCTCTCCTGGTGGGTCTTGACTCAAAAACTCTTCCCTTGCGCTCTTCCCATAGAAACCAAATAGCAGTAAAAAAGATGGAACACCAAATAATGCGAAATGCATGCGATTCAAACCTGAAAAGTAGACACCACCTAAGAAAATCAGGGACAGAGGTACCAAGGACAAACCTTTTCCACATCTCCAAGCGAGTGATCTCCATACACCCTGCGCAAAGGCACATTGGAATAATAGATAAAAAAGACTGTCATCATGGTTACTACAAAAGGGACATAAAGAATCCAGTTGCATGCCTTGCTGCTATAATAAGAATGAAGTGGGCAATCGATTATGCAAGGCCAGCCATGAGAACCATTTCGCCCTTGAGTGGCATTTGGAGGACCAAACTGCACAGAAAATAGGTTGTGATGAACCTTGATGCCTAATAAAATCCCCTGCCCTTTTAATAGAGAACAATGCATCAGCAGAATGAATCTAGACCAGTGACTTCCTGAGCTGTAGAGGGAGAGTATAATTCTCAACCTCTCTCCATATATTCCTCAAAAAATCAGATGTGGGATGTGGTAGCACCCAAGCTTGAGGTACTCTGATAAAGTCTGAAACCCTCCTCCCTACAGCAGCCCCAAAATATTCCTGAATGTTATCATCGTAGAAATCTAAAACTGATTGACCTGCTAACCATGGGTCCATCCAGAAATCCACCATCTGACTATTATCAATATTCCACTATACATTGCCTCTCAAATGAAACAAGCCAAGTAAAATCCCCTTACATGCATGAGAACATCCTCTTCTGCCTTCAGCCTCCCAAATAAAGGAATTTGTAAAATATCGATGTTTGAAGAACCGTGCCAACAACGAGAATGGATTTTCCAAAATCCTCCATGCTAACTTCATCATTCCTGTGATATTGAAATCCATCATATCTCTTACCCCAAGACCTCTTTCAGCCATAGGGAGGCACAATCCAAAGTTGGAGGGCAAAATTGTTTCTTACTTTTTAATATTTTTTCTCTTTCAAAGGATGTATCTTATAGTATTAGTTTTAGGGTTTATTTCTAGGGTCTGTTCACAAGGGTAAACCTGTCATTACGAATTTTCAGTTAAGTTAGGATATATATAGATCAATGTGTTATTTGTTTGGAATCTTTTTGTACTCGAAACATTAAATTATAATATATAAGCTTTTTCTACATAATTTTCAAAAATTGAAAGAGAGAAAAGCTTAGGCTGTTGCAACCCTAGCTTGGGTGTGGAGAAGAAACCACAAGTTTATTTGACTTGTACTTGTGTTCAGCTTGTTCCTTGCTGATTTTACTGTTTCCTCAAATTCTCCTGCATCAATTTGGTGTCAAAGCCAACTATCTACATGAAAAGTACTGTAGCAGTATATGCTATAGTAGTGTACCGAGTACTGTATCACGGTAAGAGTTACTGTCGCATCAATAGATTAACAACCTAGCCGGGAAGTTATAGTGGGGGTCTAGGGTCTCTGATTTTTGCCAATATTTTGCCAAAACAACCTAGATCTTATTGATTTCCGCAATTTTTTGTTGATTATTTGTCTAGGATTTGTGATTTAGGCGAACCCATGGCAACAAGAAGGCCCATAGAAGAGAGCTTTTCGTATATCCACTTTGTGATCCTATAAATGATAGAATTGAGGAACTTGAAAGGCTACAGCAGCTAGCACAGCAGTTCACGAACCTCAATAATGGGCAAGACGGGTGACTTTCAGCCCAAGAGAATCTCGAGTACAAACCTTTTTATTTTTGGGCTCCACGCGTGGAGTCCAGTGATGAGGTTAGCGATAAAAAACCTAGACGTGGGGAACAACACTATGGAGTTTGCGATTTGAAGGATGAGATTATTGATTTTGACACAGATTGATTCGAAAATTGGCAAGTTGTAGATTGAAATTCACCACCAGCCTTCGATATATACTTCAATGACCAACAAGATTTCTTAACAGGTCCAACATATGATAAGGATCAAGATGATGATAAAGACATTTGGGACAAGGGTGAAGCATATGGAGAGAAGGCAGCAAGTGTACCGATCCAAATCATCGCCTTTGAAGAACTCATTAATATCGAGAGGTGGAGAATTCAAGATATTTAACTCATTGGAATCCGAATAGCGCAATGGGAGTGTGGTCAACTGATAAAATTGTGGCTCTGGTTTCAGAGAGTAACGAATTAGATGCGGAGAAAGCATCTAAAGACCAGAAAATTGAGTTTGAAGTTTCCTACATGAATTTCAATGGGAGTTCAAGGACAGTTGTATCTGATAAATAATTTGTATTGATTCCTTAATATACATATCAGGATCCGTTTCTTCAGGAATTCTTTTAATTACAAATAATCATTGAACCAACAAATAAGAATAAGAAAAATATGGGTTTGACACTGAATTCATCTTACCACACTCCAAAACTCGAGGATGAGTTTTTTCCAATCAAGGGAGAATGATAGAGGGAAAAATTATTCTTACTTTTAACTTTTCTTATTCCATCTCAAATTATAGTTTTAGTTTTAGGGTTTTATTTATAGGTTCTTTTAATTTATTTAAGAATTCTAGGGTTTTTATATTTTTCTATTTATTTCATGGGTACTATTCACATTGTTCATAAGTATTGTTCACAGGTACTATTCAAAAGGGTAAAACTATCATAATGAGTTTTAAGTTAGGTTAGGATATATCGGTCAATGTCTTATTTGTTTAGATGCTATTTGAACACAGAACATTAAATTGTAATATACAAGAGTTGTGTGGAGCATTCATTGGGTCATATTCCACATGATTTTTAGAAATTGAAGGAGAGAAAAACTAAGGCTTTTGCAACCCTAGCATGGGTGTGGAGAAGAAACCACAAGTTTCTTCAACTTATGCTTGTGTTTGGCTTGTTCGTTGTCGAATTTACTATGAATTCAAATTTCCCTATATCAAAAGTCCATCCAATAGTGTTTGAACTTTAATAATTTTTCTATAAATTAGATTTATCTAAAATTTTGTGGGTGTGTGTGCCTTAGTGAGGCCCACATGAGTAAAATATAAAAAAATATAATTTGGACAATAAAAATACCAAAACACCCCTATGAATATTTCAGGGTATATTCATCATTTTATTTTTCAAACAACTCTTTTCAATATTTTGTTTCAGTGCAATTTGGTCAGATGTACACGAACCCTAATATTAAGATAAATTTGATTTGTGGAAACATTATTGAAATAAAACTCTACCAGATAGTCATGACCATGTGATCGATTTTGGACCGCGATGGATTATAGGTGAGGTGCTGTAAAACTTCACCTATGGGCATCTGTAAGTGTTTTCCATAAATAAGTATCCCAGGAGAGTTTGACTACCCAACATAGGCTCATGGTTATGGACATCTGAATAAAGACATGGAAGAGAAGGGGTGAAAGTAATGGGTGTCCAAGAACTAAGTGGTGAAAGTTTAAAAATGAGAAAATAGACTTATTTAAAAATAAATTAGTTGAAGGCAAATGGAACTCCGAACATGATATCAATGTAATATAGAATGAGATGGCTGACTGTATCAAGAAAGTGGCAAAAGAAGTGTTAGGAAAATCTAGAGGAAAAAATATTTTCGATAAGGAAACTTGGTGGTGGAGTGATGAAGTCCAGAAGTCCATTAGCGAAAAACGATCATGTTATAAAACTTGGCAATGTATTTGGAACGATCAAAACTTAAACGAATATAAAAATGCTAAACAAATAGTAAGTAAAGAGAAATTTAAGACATGATAATTTATACAATAAATTGGAAACAAGTGAAGGTGAAAAAGATGTCTTCAAATTAGCAAAAATACGAGAGAAAAAGTGTAGGGATCTAAACCATATTAAATGCATTAAGAATGAATATCAAAGGGTTTTGGCAAAGGATGCCGAGGTCAATGAAAGGTGGAGAATTTATTTTAAAAAATTATTAAATGACAAACACAATGGGAACATAGCGATAGAAGGAACAATTGGTATAAATGAGGGCGGAGGTCATAAATAAGTGTAGCAGAGACGAGGAAGTTGAAATAGATGAGAAGCAATACATGAGGGGATAGAATCCGAAATGAATCCATTTGGGAAAATTCACGTGGGGCACCAATAAGTGATAAGATGATAGAGAGTAGACTTAAGTGGGCTGACCATGTGTGGTGTTGACTCAAAACAGCACCTGTTACGAGGCACGAATTAGTTCAAGTGGAAGGATTGAAAAGGGCAAGAGGTAGACCCAAAAGGATGTGGTTAGAAGTAGTCTGAAAAGATATGGGGACTTATGACCTCACTAAAGATAAGGCTTTAAATAGAGCAGAATGGCGGACCAAGATTCGTATAGCTGACCCCAATTAATTGGGAAAAGGCTATGATGATGATGATGATGATGACATATCTTAAATGCCACTATCCATATGAATTTGAAGTTCACATATATTCCTATAAGTGTGTTGCAAGCGCCACAAAACCTAGGCACCTTCTTAGGTGCCATAACAACTCTCCCCGGCTACCTAGGGGCCATCCAAGGTCTTTACCATTGCATCGCCACCACAAGCACAACCACCACTATCACACCATACACACTACATTCCTACGCCAAAACTAACAAATTGCATCTCAAATTTGAACCGAACATCCCTAGACAACAACTAATCATTGACCAATTGCCATTTCTTCAATTATGCATTGAAAAATAAATAAAATAGAATCATTCAATCAAATTTCAGATCAAATGGTACCTAAAGTGCTGTAAGTTAAAAGCGCAAAACAGAAGTCAATAGTTTCAAAGCAACATATCTAGATTCCCACATTTAAACGTGTACAAAGGTCACATTCGCAGTGTCACAAATGTCATCAAATATCATAACCGCCCTCCACAAAATAAAGGACGCTTTACTGGGCCATTTTATAATAGTGAGACAATCCCCTACTATAACTAATCAATAGATTCAATACCTATGATGGAAGTGGCAAATCTATACACTTTCAAGTAATGCACAAGCCTCTAATGTACAATCACATATCCCCAGCGAGCCCGAGTAGCTTTTAAGCTTCTTAACTTCTTTTATAAATATCCCAGTCATAACAGCCCCGCCTGAATTGCCCCATAAATATCCATCAAAGTTTAGCATAGTAGTGTGGTCCATAGTAGTTGGGATTGATAGTGAATCGAGAGTGGAATAGGATCGTGAAAATCATCATTTTGATCGTTATCATGGTCTTTGAGGTGGCAATGAGATCCCTAATAGCAGAGATCACCATCCCTAACAAGGGAGGTCAAGATAGTTTAGATCCTTATAGAAATGCCGGAGCGGGATCGCCACCTAGGTTGAGGGATCCCAACAACTGTGGTGCAGTCCCTTAGAGCAACTCAAACTGTCCACAGTTAACGCAAAGCTGGAATAATAAGGCCAAAATCTTCGAATAGTTGACCAAGGCATGTCTTGGGTTGTCTATTTTCATTTAAAAACATATATGTTTTATTGACAAATGAAACTTTTTCAAAACAATTTTGACAGAAACAAGGGCATCTCAGTATCTCACAAATCAAGCAACTGCCAACCAACACATCTGCATCAGCATCAGCCTCACCAGAAAATAACAAAAATAGATAGCATGGGAATCACAAAGATCAAAAAAGCACCTCGAAGATATCAAGCAACTGCAATGTGCTTTGTAACAACATTCACTAATGTACATTGTAAGTAAATATTCTGATGCTATTCTGTATTGCTTAAACATATGAAATACTTATATCAATTTTATTTTTTTTGATATTGTACTTATATGAAATTTTCATTGTTATAATTTGGATTTCCTTTGTTTATTAAAGCTTCCAAAAATTAATTTTCTTTATTGGAAGAACAGTTTTTCTTCCCAGTTTGGAACAGGAATAACCATATCTCTTGTTTGATGACCATTGCTATACTGAAACAGTCTTAATAGCTTTACTGCAAAACATAAGATATGAACAGAAATTAAAAGGAAAAAAAAGTGGATCTGTAACTCAAAGTAATTTAACAGGTATAAGATATTTCTCAATGAACATACACACTTGCGAGCCCATAAGAAATACAGACAAATAAGAATACAGCGGAACTATAACAACTAAGTGGTCCGATGATGACATATGAGAATGTTTATATATTCCAGAGCAGAACTCCTGCATGGTGACTAGATTGAAGCAAAACCTATTATATTATTGATTAAAGGACTATAACAACCAAGTGGTCAGATGATCACATTAAAATCCTGACAAAATAAGAGAATGTTAATATATTCCAGAGCAGCAGAACTCCAGCATGGTGAATAGATTAATGTAAAACCTACTATATTATCCCTCAGTATTTGTAAAATATGCCACAGGAAATATGCTATATAGGTACACCCATTAATCTTTACACAAGCGGCATCTAGTTCTTAAGCAGCAACTTTGAAAGCAGAAATGGCATCCAAGAGTCCAGTCCATCCTTCCCAAACACAAGTGTATTCAGCATCTTCGAGCTCAGTAGCCCCATTAAAATCATGTTTACCTCAAATTTTATCTACGAAACGAAAGTGTACGTCCAACTTGCAAATTTTACTAGCTGTGCACCTTTCAATTTTTTTTTTTAAATGCTGCATAATGCATAAAAGTCAACAGGTACAAATTGATAACCATTCCAACCAACCACATAATCTTTATATAGTTATTTATAAATTCAAACAGAAGATTAGCAGCAAGCAATAATATTGCTAACTATCAAATAACAATGACCATAATTGCCAAAAGAAACAAGGGGTCTGAAAGAAGAAACCATACTTGCTCCAAAGTGTTAAAGAAATTTGTTCAATATTGATTGCAATGGATGCTAAATAGAACTTATCCTGCAGAGAGACATCCCCATCGAATGAAGGCACTGGATGAAACTTTGTCACCTCGTAAATATCCTGCATGAACATCACATACAAAAACATCAGTGACAACTAAAGTTGCACGGAACCATTGACAAAAGACCCAGTACCTTGATTGTCTCATCAGAGACAACACCAGAAAATTGACCGGAATCAGCAGGGTCCCCAGCCCCAAGCATGCCTAAAGATAACCAGTTCAACCAACCACGAGGCTGGCTTGATGGCCGTTCATCACTGTGTTGCTTTGCCTCACCAGTGCCAGTTGATTCTACACTGGGATTTGTAGAGCTTAATAGAAATTCCTGCAGTATATGTTAAAAAACATAACTATGTGTGCACGAATTTGAAAAGAAACAAAACCAATATAAAATGAAAGCAAGATAGACCTTGCCTCTGACGATTGATACAATAAGAATTTCTTAGAAAAGAAAGAGTGTTTCTGGATCAGAATAACAGCAGAAAGATGAACCACAAAAAACTAACTGAAACTAAAATGAACAATAAGAATTTTTTACAAAGGAAACATGCTTCTTAAGAAACCAATTTACGATGAAAGCAAGATCGACCTTGCCTAATGACGATCGATACAATAAGAATTTTTAGAAAAGAAACAATGTCTGTGGATCAGAATAACAGCAAAAGATGAACCAAAAAAGAAAAATAAAACTAAAAATAAACCGAAACTAAAATGAACAATAAGAATTTCTTACAAAAGAAGATGCCTTTTAAGATAACAGTAAAAAGATGAACAAACAGCAAAGACAAAAAAAGAGTTTCAAAGAAGTTAATAGTCATGTTAGCAGTCAGACAAAATATGAAGTATCAAAGAAAAATCCGATGCATATCTGAAATTAAAAACTCAAATATCTTAAACTTGGGATAAAACCAATCCACAAGGCCAAGAGCAAGGTTCTGCAAGGATATTAAATAAACTTACACATAGGAAAATATCGTAAAAAAGAAATAGCCTATGAAAGCAGTATCCAGGTAACAAATTTCAGAGAGTGAATCTATAGATTTCACCAAAAACAAGATGAGGAGCTTAACATTTTAAAATGTTTTGTTTCTTCCAACACTCAAAATTACATCAATACATTCACAGAACATAACAAAAATGGACCAGAATATTTATACGGAGTAGTAGAATCATCAATGTGTTTCAGATCAACTAAGACCATTTTCATCCAACTTGAGCTTAACAACTGATAAATTTGGCCAAATACAAAGTCAAGACACTGATTCACTAGCTGGGCCTCAAAAACTATAGCCGGACAAAGATTTCTAAAGTACCTGAACAGAAATTGACAAAATCAATTGGAACCAGAAGCAGTTATCTCAGTTTTCCTTGCTCTTGAATTCAAAACATTCTCAATTGAAACTAAAGCCAAAACTCCTAAGAAAATCACTCAACATAATATAGAAAGCAATCAACAATAAGCAAGACGCTCAAAAGAAGCTCAACACCTTTTTCATTTGTTTAATATCCAACTTCAGAATGTAAAATTACCGAAGAAACGCTCCACACTTACTCTCCAAACTTTCTTTTTGCTAAAAATAAAAACCCAACTTCTTTGTCACCTTAATATGGGTCTTTCTCCCTACTCATTTAGAAAGAAACCTACTCATGCAATCCCAAAAAAACCATACACTAATTCCCCAGAACATTGTTCAAAAACTCCGTGAGTCTGACTCGAAGTTCCCTGAGATGAGCCTGAGCCTGCCATGACCAAAATCCCCCTACTCTTGGTAAAAGGGTCCTGTTCATTGGTTTGCTGAACACATTCAAGGAGGTGCAATCATTTTGATCTTCGATAGCTCTAAAAATTTCACCCTTAGGACTCATTTTCCAGCCTCAGATGTTTAAACATCGAATACCAGAAAAATAAAAACATTTGTGATCTAGATTTGGACGATGTTCAAATACTCACAAAATTTTAGGCACCCTAGCACTATCTTGCCTGAAAATTTTTCCCTAGCCTATGTTTGAGTTCTCTGTAGCATCAAAGGCTTATTTACCACCAAAACTACCTAAAATCGCTGATTGAGAATACACTTCTAAATACTGTTTACCAAAAATTTCAAAAACCCACTACTTCATGAGTCTATGCCAATAAAATCAATTTTTCATCATCCTATTATCCCCTATTTTTAACTTCTATATCTCATCAAACCCAAGAATTGAAAATATTACTTGTAAGTAAAAAGAATCTATCTTTTCTATCTTCCAAGCCCCTAAACCCTTTTGACCATGTATTATTGACATCAACAACTTACAAAATGACTCTATCTCTCTCTCTAAAACTCCATCTCTCTCTCACATCATCGTCTCTCTCTAAAACTCCATCTCTCTCTCACATCATCGTCTCTCTTTCAAAACGCCATCTCTCTCTCTCACATCATCGTCTCTTTCTCAAAAGTCCATCTCTCCTCCTAAAGCTCAAACTCCATCTCTTTCTCTTTCTAAAACCCAATCTCCATCTCTCTCTCTCTAAAACTCCATATTTCTCTCACACATAAGGTGTGCTCGTGTTCGTCTCTCTCAAAACGCCATCTCTCTCTCACATCATCGTCTCTCTCTCAAAAGTCCATCTCTTTCCCTAAAACTCAAACTCCATCTCTTTCTCTCTCTAAAACTCCATCTCTCTCTAAAACCCAATCTCTATCTCTCTCTCTCTAAAACTCCATCTTTCTCTAACACATAAGAAGGTGTGCTCGTGTTCGAGCTCAAGCTAAACCCCTTGGCTGATAAACTCACCGAGAAGTGAAGAGAGAGAGATGGAGTTTTAGAGAGAGAGATGGAGCTTGAATAGGGTGTCATTTAGTGTTGTTTGGGTCAAAAATTTATGGTCAAAGGGGTCTAGGGGGTTATAAGATAGAAAAGATGGAGACCTTTTGCTTACAAGTATTTTATTGTTTATATTTTCTCAATTTTTATTTTTCAGGTTTTCTATGTGTAACCAAAGCAAACCGAGCAGTCCACTCGGGACTCGCATAGCGGACTCACTTTGAGCACACCACAACTCCCAGAGCCAGTATTATTTTTCCGATACTCACCCAAAAAATGCACCCTCCCAATGCATAAAAACAACTCCCAAAAGCATGGATACAGTACCAAAAATACCATGTACTATTTCCAAGCTCATAAGCCTTAAAAGACGTATGTGAATTGGCATCTTCTTAATAGTTACCAGTACTTGTTGCAACTTGATTTCAACCTTTTTTTGTAACTTTATGTATTTGTTGGTTTAAGCCTCAACATCATCATCATCCTTCAAGATTTGGTAAAGGCACCAGACCCAAAATATGTATGGGAGATAGGCCATAAAAAATGTGAAATGGAGACTTAGTTGTCAATCTATTAATAAAGTCAAAATCAGTTTGCTGAGGCCCTAAGCCTCCTTGGGAAGGCTTGTCGCAATCTAGGTACATTAGAAGATTTCAAGGCTTCAATAGACTATTTCAGTTTGCCCATAAGTTTGAAGGCAATATGCACTACTATATTACAGCATACATCCCATCTTGTGCTACAAGATCTTCCAAAATGACTCAAAAATTTGGTGTCCCAATCTGAAGTAATGGCCTTTGGTACATCATGTAAACATGCAATTTCTCTGAAAATACTTGAGCGGCATTTGATTGGAACGTCCTTTAGCATGGCAAAGAATAAGCCATTTCTGAAAATTAGCCCACCACTACAAATGGTGTCTGCAGAAGACCAAGGACAAAATACATACTTACGTTAACAAGGCAGCGGCATGTAGAGATCAGAATTTTGAGAATGACATTTGGAAACTTAGAAGACTCGGCAATGCTCCACATACGACTTCACATCCCGCATAAACCTAAGCCAATAATATTTTTCCTCCACCTAAGTTGTGATTTTGGAGTAACCAAAATGAACACTAAGGCTTCCATCAGCTAACTCCATTATTATATTTCCCACATAGAAGCACTGCAAATACACAATTTTGTACCACAAAATAAGTAGCCTTCCTGTAACTCACAGTTAGATGAAGGATCATTACCCTGCTAACACTATTCCCCAAGGTTTTAAAACCAAGTCAGATTGGTGGATTGGGGATCCAGATCAAAGAATCAGCCGGTTTTGGTCTAAAACAAAATTGAAAAACTCACTAAAAATCAGTAAAAATAGTGTTTTTTGAGTTTTAACAAAAAACAAGAGTGGTGCATAATGTACTTTCATTATTTTGCAAAAATTCATGAATATTGAGATGTTTCTAGGTCTGAATGTTTGTTGACCATTACATTCACATCACAAAGAAAGATGGAGCTTACAATCACCATGGATACAAATACATGGTCTACAATGGAACATACAACAATCAAAATACCACCTAATACCAAAATGAATGACGTCGTTGTTCTTCCTCTTCATCGGGTTGGTGCAACTCATGGAATTGTCACAACAACTCATCGAGTCGTTCCATCTACGTCTCAGGATCGTCTGAACAACTTGATATATATTCTATATAACAATAACAACTTAATACAACTTAAAATTATATTAAATTTTTTTTGCTCTATAAAATAAGTTACAATAAGAATAACAAATTAACAATAAGTTGTTTGTTGATATATGCAAGTTATAAAGATACTAATTTAAAATTACAATCTACATGAAATATGAAAACAACATAATCTACAATAACAATTTATTAATAATGCAGCAATTTAAAACATTAAATTATGTGATGTTTTAATGTATTTATAACAATAAAAATTTCAATATAGCAAAAAAAAGTTTAACATAATTAAATACATTAACAATTTGTATATATATATATTCGTTCAACATAATGATATTAACGTAATTTTAATGTAATCATAACCACATAATTATAGAGACATATGTTTAACATAATTATATTAAGTTATTAACATAATAAACAATAATAATTTCAATAGAATCATACTAAGTTTTTAAAATTAATTATATGAAATTTATTTTGGTAATCATATGTAAATAGAACTTAACTATAGCCATTACCAATTCCCCAGTTGGTTCTGTACATGTGACCAGCAATTAGGAAAATAATAACAATAGCCAAATGATGGTTTTTTTTTAGTAAATATAGCCAAATGATGGTGTGCAATACATATCTACAACCCGGTTCGGTTCATTCAATTACAATAGGGATAAGCACAATCCGGAATATGATCCATCAAAGAAAATACCCATTGAACCGATCACAGGAATACCAATTATGGTGCCTATCAGCCAAAGAGGAATCCTTCAGGTAGTATCAGCCATTTACCCAACTTCCCTCCACATTTCATCAACTGGTTAGACTAGAGACATAAACAATCATAGATAATTATGAGTATGATATCCTTCCGAATGGAATACGAGAATTTGTTTTCTTTCTCTCAATCAATTGAAGAAAAAATGAAAACTGAAACAGCATGTACTAACATGAGTAATAACACCAAGTAGAGACTGGTACGATATAATTCAACATTTTGTTCATTCGGGTTTGATTGTGTCGTAGCTTGATAATGAATTCGAATTAGGTTTATCATTGGATGAAACTGCATTGTTGATATTGACCCCAAGCAAAAAATTAAAGGTAAAGCTAGTCCGTGAACAGCCAACCATCTCACTATAAAAATCGGATAGAATCCATCTATAGTCATTGAAAGCTCCTAAAAGGATCCACTACATTCATCAAGTTGTTCCAATGAATTTTGAGACCCAAAAAATCAATTGAAACCTCAGTTTCATATTAAAACACAATGATTCACCAGTCCCTCCAAACCAAAAGGTTCTCTAAGTAGGAACCATTTGATAATCATTTATTTTAAGATATAATGACTAAATATCAAGAGAAATATTTGTCCCTTAGTTGAAATAAGCATGATTCTGAATAAAAAGAAGAATTGATTGATTTATGAAATAGATCTTTGAGAATTTTGTTTTTGAGCTTGGTCACGAGGTCTGAATAAGAAAATAAGCATGAATCATAGTTCAAATTTTCCTTTATTTATTATATATAAAAAATCTAAAAAAGAAAAATAAATCATACTTTATAGACAATTCATTTTGTAGACGAACTTGTTCTTGAATAAGCGAGAGAGAGAGAGAGAGAGAGAGAGATGTTAATGGAAACGTAGAGATGTTAATGGAATACGCCTAACTTTGAACTTGAGTTTGGAGAGAAAACGCTAGCCAACAGTATCCCACATCAAAGATTTGGGGGGGAAAATGGTAATATAGAAGGTATGAACCACACAACACAACCAAGCTTCTTGTTGCACATGAGGTAAGCCCGATGGTAGGTGTAGGTGGGCCCCATGAGTAATAATCTGCTAACAGATCTAACGTGCACAATAACGTTGAACCACCACAACATTTTTTATTGAAAAAATGTGGATAAAATCTAGTTCAATAAGACTGTCCAGTTCTCACACCGGTTCTCCAACAAAGAAAAGGTAAGGGCAGCCTCGAACCGACCCATTCTGGGGGGACACAACCTAATCCTGATATATTAGGGATCCAGATCGCTCAAATGATTCCCGATCCGGATCAGAGATTTTTCAAACACTGCCATTCCCATATAGGGACAAAAGTAGGGGCGATCAAATTATTGGAATTTGAGCAGCTAAAAACGAATGAGTTCATGAGATAAAGTTCAGATGGAGCATTGACTTAAAGCATCGGCCACATGGTTATGAGTATCGGATTTGGGGAAATAATTAAATAAATAAATATAGAGGAGAATCTCTTATGATAACCACCCACGCTTGAAACATATCTTGATGCCTAATTATCACCCATAAAATCAAAGATAGAAGACAAATATTTGAAATCCATTCAGAATAAAGTGTCAAGAGAGCCTCCATTAAACAATGCTGCAAGACCAACCTTTATTGCAAAACAAAAATAAAAATTGAGTATTTAACACCAAATAGTGGAATATGCAAAGAGGACAATGACAATATATGTACATAAGGTTAAATAATCCATCCAACAAAAACTAAATTGTTTGTTATTTGTCACTCTAGAATATAACCCTCTGGTGTCAAGCTCCAATTCTGGACTTTAGGAAGCATATTATTAAACTCATAAGGTAACCAAAAAAACAAATTTAATATTTCATAATATGCAGTAACTGGCACAGTACAAAAGAACAAAACACCGAGTTATTTAAACAGAGACTAAGCTTGGAACTTGGCCTGATACTGAGTCAACTTGGAAAAACCTTGTCCCAAAAGACAAGAAAATGAAACAAAAAATCTGAAAAAAAATTGGTGACCTTACAAGACTCAATAGGTACTTGATGTGTCCAAACTCAAATGACTAGATGTTTCACTTGCAAAGAATGGAAACAATGTCAAAATACCCATTGAACTCAAAAACTGTCAGGAAAACCATGAACCCAAAAGCGCATCTAGCAACCAGGTCTCCTTCAAAATGATTACCAACAAACCTACGGAGGTAAAACATTCCCCTTTCCAACTCTCCAAAGCAAAAGCTATCAATTTGGCCATAAAGCAGTAATTCCAACTTGAAGATCCACTATTACCAAATTGTTTAAGGTGAAATAAAGTTCAATTATGAAGTGCATGAGAACGGAAGAACAAAACCACGGTTTCAAAATGCAATCATGAACAGAAGCCTTACAGCTGGATGAAGAGAACCACGAGTGTAGTATAGAATTCACAGATGGCAAAAACCAAAGTCACAAGTGGACATGCTCCACCAATAGCAAAAGATACAATTTCCAAGAAGGAAAAAATTGAGATGGGGCTACCTTATCTTCCATTTCACTCAAAAAAAGGATCAGTTCATTTCTAAATAATACCTGCATTTCTAAATAATACCTGCAACTGGCTTTCAGCAATAGACCTGTAGGTCAAAATCTCATCAATATCAAAAGCCTTCTCCATACGCTCCAGCTCTTGTAGGATACTGTCATCAACAGCCTAACAATTAAGAAATATAATCAAATTAAAACAGAAGGAACCAAAAAAAGAAGAACCTTCATTTAACATATAAAATTACATGTGAAGAAGATCTTTAGCTCTGATAGAAAATGCCAATTAAGAAAAAAAAGACATCCTCAAACCCACTACAACTGGCTGACCAGCCAATTCTAACTTCACACCTCAGACTTGAAACAAAACATTAAACCAAGCTGACCTATCTAACATAACAATAAGACAACCTAATGTAGTGTAGATGGAGGACATCACAGCTAGACACCACCTTGCCCCACATGTTGTGCATGAGATCAATGATGAACTCTAATAAAGTATACAACAGCCCAATGGCATACCAATTTCTAGAATGAGTACATCACCATTATGTAGATATTTTGGCAAAGCAATCCAAATAGCAACATTTCTTCAACAAGGACACATTCATGTTGCATTTGTGCACTTGCAAGTTCAGGTATTTATGGGGAGTCATGAATTATATAATACCTATTTCAGCTATGACTAGAGGGAAAAGCAGAGGTTAGCCCACGAGCTAACGCAACAGTGTTAGCCCAACGACCCAAATTGAATCTGGGCCATCAACAAATCCAAATCACTTGAAATATTGAGCGTCTGTAGTTTGAAAATAGGAGAATCTAATAAAACTATCAAAAACATAATTTCCATAAAATAATTGAGTAAAATACTTCTGAAACTTTTCAGCTGTATTTTGGTCAATTTATATTTTACGAATTGTTCTTTTTATATTTTAATTAGGTGAGGCTTGATGAGAAGAACAAACGACTAAAATTTCATGAGATTTGGGTTTGAAAAAAATATTAAAATTATATTACGAAATGATATCGTGATCGTCAGATCAGCCCAGATTCAATTTGGGCCGCTAGGCTAAAACTGTAGTTGTTAGCTAGTGGGCTAACCTCAGCTTTTACCATATATATATATGGTTTTGGTCTTTATATATATAGAATTTATTCA
>NW_006497767.1:362220-418003 GCF_000471905.2 Amborella trichopoda
TATATATATATATATATATATATATATATATATATATGAGTTACATTAGGGTGCTCACACTATGGAGTAATTTATCATTGTACTCAACAAAATTTGGACATTTTTTTTTTGACAAAGTTAACTGTATTGCTTATAAATGTATTACATGGATTGTTTGAAGCGAGAGTCCCTCCATATTGGGACTCTATTTTTTTTTCTTGTTTTCCTTTTTTTTTTTTTATACCATCGTATGTCCTCGTTGGCGTTGAGCCCATATCGTTTTGTTTTAGTTATGGACATGTTAACCAAGTACCTAGAAGAAGAAATACCATGGTGCATATTGTTTGCAGATGACATAGTTTTGATTGATGACACTAGAGGCGGTGTCAACACAAATTCATGCTCTAGAATTTGTAAGTTTTAAAATTAGCCGGACTACAACAGAATATATAGAACACAAATTTAGTAATAATAGGAGTAGAAATGAGAAAGTAGTTAAGATTTGATGATAAAAAAATACCTAAAAGAGGAAAATGTTGCACATAGAATTAGAGCTGAGGGCGAAGTGAAGATATGCATCTAGATTTTACTTGATCCCCGTATACCATTGAGATTGAAGGGGAAGTTCTATAGGACAACTATAAGACAAGCCGTGCTTTATGGGACGGAATGTCAAGCAGTCAAAAAACAACCTATCAATATAATGAGCGTAGCTGAGAAGAGGATGTGGAGATGGATGAGTGTAAAGACATGAAAGGATGGATTTCGAAATGGATACATACGAGGGAACTTAGGAGTGGCTTCAATAGGTAATAAGATGAGTAAAAGTAGACTTACGTGGGCTCATTATGTGCAGCATATATCCAACACAACACCGGTGTGCGATTTGGTTTGAATTGAAGGCTCTAAAAGGGCAAGGGGAAGGCCCGAAATGAATGGATAGCAGTAGTGAGAAAAGATATGGTGACTTTTGGTCTTACTAAGGGTATGGCCACAACCGGATTGATGTAGTTGACCCTAATTAATTGGGATAAGGCCTGGATGATGATGCTGATAATATATACATGTTTATAATTAACAACCCTCAAAATACGAATTAATGTTGGAATGTGCTGTAATGGGTGCATATATAAAAAAAAAATTAAGTTTTGTTAGATTTTTGTTTTTGTAGGTAATTTAACCATTAAGAGTATATTTGAAATTTTTAGAAAAGTACAATAGTATTTTGGAAGTCAATGCCCTAGGATGAGGTGAGGCTTATGAAGTTTCCAATGTAATAATCAGCAAAACCGATGCCACTTAAGAGCAACGATCTTTCATGTAGAGATGTTAGCAATGATTGAGCGCAGCCATGACCATGGATATTCAAACCCTCCCATGGTCCGAGAGAGGGTAGTGACCATGGTGACGATCCTCCCATGGCGGTCCCCTCCTGATCCTGGTTTTGTTTCATCATTACCTTTAGTTACTACTACACCTAATCATTACCTTTAGGATTAGGAGGGGAGTAAAGGTAATGATGAATTACCTTTAGGAATTCAACTTCGTTGGATGTTGAAGATTTAGAGCATGAACCTTTTGTGAATTTGGAGGAAAATAGATCTAATATTGTTAGATGTTGGAAGAAAGATATGTCAGCAGCAGTTTTGCTGTTTGGTAACCACGACGTGCAGAAGGGGGTGGTTTATTTCAATGAGCAAATTTCTCCAATGTTCCAGAATGCGGATGGCCTATGTGTTGAGGAGGTAGATCCAAAACTGTATGAGACCTGTGCCATACTGTGGAAATACAACCTATAAAGCTTCTTTCTAGGTAGAAGACCTGATTGGATCTATATGAAGAACATGGTAATGAAGATGTGGAACATCCAATCTGACTTGGATATCTACTCCCTTACGGATGGATTCCTAGTGTTCAGATTTTAAGACCTTAGAGATATGGAAACACCAATGCTTGGAGGAACATGGTTCGTCAATAAGAAGTGACTGGTGCTGTAGGAGTGGGAGCCGGACCCTCAACCATCAAAAAAAGTAAAAGAAGTGCTTCCTGTATGGATCAAATTCCCTAGATTACCAACAATTTACATGGAGCCTTGAGATTTTAGCCTCTATCACATCTGCTGTTGGTAAACCTATTTATATTGACAAACCCACAGACTACGAACAAGGCCTGAAGCAAGGGTATGTGTCGCTATGAATACTGTTGTGGATTATCTGAAGAAAGTTTGGATTTAATGGCAAAGAGTTAAAACAGTGTGTCATACCTGTACAATGCTCTAATTGTCATGCTATGGGCCACAAGTCGCAGTCTTGTAAAAGGTGTAGTCATATTGCTGCTGGAAATCAGAAGAACAAGGTGTATCCTACACATTAACGAACTAATGAGGAAGTGAGGAGGGCTGTTAAAGGAAGAAAGGAGGAATTCTATCGCAAAAAAAACCTTCATTCCTCAACAGGCCAACATATTAGATGCTCTCAAACTGCAAGTGTCCATGGAAGACGAGCTTCATGGTCTCACAGAGGTCTCCACCTTCTCTGCTGTAGTACCACCATGCAATGAGTTGCAAAAATGTGAGGGGCACACCGATCAATTCTGCAAAGAGTTTGGGGTCACTGGATTCAAGACATCAACCAATCAATGGAATCGTAGAGGGTGACCAACATGAGAAAGATTAGGCTTCCAAAAACAATATGGATTTTACAGCTGAAAAGTGGGAAGAGAAAGATAATGTTTCCAAAACAATTTGGAAGGTTCAAATATGAAAAACACATTTTTGGAAGGTTCCGTTGAAGGAAACCATAATGAGTTGGCGGTGCAATTTCCGAAGATAACGCCTTATTGAATAGAGGCAAAAATCTATGAGTGGCTCTAGTGACCAGAAAATTTTGGACGGGAATGAGTTCGCTTCTCGAGGTGATAGCAACAAGGAGAACTATCCGCCTCCCTCGTCAAGCGAAAAAGGTGGTCTTAAATTAGTCCCACCAGGCCGAAAAGATGCTTCCAGAATATTTGATGATTCCTCCACTGACACCGCTGGGAACTTGCCCTCACCGGACTTACTAACGACAAACCAACAGTTTGGGGTGCCAATGGAGAAAGCTGTTGACCCTCAACGTCATATTATGACGACTCATGAAATTCATCATGATGAGACAAAAAACCCGAAGGAGGCCAAGAAATTACGAGCCATGAAGGACCGCAAGGGTTCACCTTCCACAATAAGTGCCCCCTCTCCTAAAACAGGCACTCCACTAAACTCTTAAATCATATGTCAATCTTACCTTGGAACGTCAAGGGTATCAATGCCCATGATGGATTATATGACATTAGGAAATTCTTGTTCGAGCATGACATTGGAATTTTAGTTCGTTTGGAAACAAATTTAAATCATGACAAAGTGGATAAGTAGTCTCATAAGCTTGGCTACCGCTCAGAGATTTCTTTATCAAAGGTATGCTCTTAAGGTAGGTTAACTTTACTTTTATATGGTAATCCCAAAGAATAAGTCACCTCGTACCATGAAGGGCTTTAGGACCATTGGTTTATGCAATGTTCTTTAAAAAATTATGAGCAAGACTGTGGCTAATAGACTACATACAGTCGAGGATGCTCTTATTATGCCCTATCAAGCAGCATTGCTGAAGGGTAGACTAATCATTGATAATATGCTTATGGGTAATGAAATTATTTCAATATACCACAAACCAGCTAGCAGACCCAAAATGTGCCTCCAACTAGATCTTAGCCATGCCTACGACAAGGTGTCATGGGACTTTCATGATGAAGCGGTTGACAGCTTTGGGGTTTCCTGAAAAGTTTATAACTTGGTTGAAGCATTCTGTTAGTACGCCTAGCTTTTCCATATTGGTAGATGGCTTGCTTAAAGGTTACTTCAAAACCAAGTAGGGGTTGGGCAAGGGAAATCCTTTTTCTCCTTACTTATTCTTAATTGTTTTGGATTTTCTGAGTAGGCAGCTAAAAGAGGCCTTTAAAAAATAGTTCCCTACCAACAGCTTTCCCATCTGGTTAGAACTATGGGGTTTCTCAACTACTGTATGCAGATGATGTCCTAATTTTCTGTGAGACATCAAAGTTAACTTTATCAAAAAAAAAAAAGAAAAATTGTGAGACATCTCTTAAGGCTGCAATTGCTGTAAGTAACATCCTACATTCTTTCTATGGGGCCACGAGGCAAAAACTCAACGTTATGAAAAGCAAAATTCTATTCTTTGGTGGTGGTGATGGACTCAAATCAAAAACTAAAGATATTCTCCATTTTGGCAAAGACGATCTGCCAAAGAAATATCTAGGCTTACCTCTCTTTCATGGCTCCCTAAGACAGTCCCATTGAGAAGCTTTGGTGGGGCAGACAGTTGCTACAAGTGGGTTCTGGCACGCTTTAACACTCTCTTTTGCTAGCAGACTTCAGCTGAATAAGTCGGTCTTAAGTGCTTCCTCAATCTACTAGACTCTATCCTTTCTTCTGCTGGTTCGAACTTGCAATTTTTTAGAGAGATGTCAACGGAATTTTCTTTGGGCAGGTACAGATATGAAGGGATTACATCTCCTAAATTGGGAGACTATCTACCTTCACTTTGAGAAGGTCGGTCCTGGTATTAGGCATTTACAAGAATTCGTCTCATGCTTGGAGGGGCATCTCCTCTGATTTAAATCGATCCAAGCGCAATGTTAAGTGAGTTGTGGGTAATGGTAATTCCACCCAATTTTGGGCAGATCCATGGCTATCAGGGGTCTGTATCTAGGACGAGTTTGGACATAACATACACAAAGACTTGGGTCTACCTGTGAAGTCTCGTCTAGCTGATTTTCTCTCTGCTAACCCCCAATAGTGATGTCGGCCCAAACCCATCATTGGGCCCAATTCTTTGCGAAGAACTACTTCTGGGCATTTGATTCGAGCCTAGCAACAGGTGAAGTCTTTCACAGGTCCTCTCCATCCTTTTGATGACTTTCTTCCATGGATTCACTCCTCAAATGGATCTTTTTCTATTAAGAGCGCTTGGAACTAAATTAGAGATACGGCCCCCACCAGAGAGATCTTCAAATCTTTATGGCCATTTTATTTCGACCCTTGGGCCAAATCGTTAACTAGGCTTTCCCTTCATCTTCACCTCCCTACATCAAAAATACTCTAGTCCAAAGGAATTTCTCTAGCATTTTGTTGCCCCTTGTGACTTAAAGTGATTGTGTTAACCATATTATTCGAGTGCGTATTTTCTTGCAGGTTCTCTGGTGCTCTATTATGTGGTGATGTGGCAAAAGATTCCCTATGGCCTCATCGATTCCTTCGACATTCGAGAGTTGGGTTAAAGTCCGGTTTCGATTGACGGAATAACGTAATCTTAGGATTTCTCTATTTTCCACAACCATCTGGCTCCCCTGGACTGAAAGGAATTTGTATATCTTTGAAGGAAAGAGACCCGAAAGAGAACAGTTGTTGCACCGAATCATCTCTATTGTTACGGGGTTACAGAAACATATAGTCAACAACCTCAAAAATTAGTCGTACCCTATGCATCCTAAAGCTTCAATTTATTGGTCTCATGATCTCCACCCCCAGCAGGTTGTTATAAATTAAACATCGATAGCTCATCTCTTGGCAACCCCAAAGTCGCTAGTTGTGGCGGAATTACTAGAAACGATATGGGAGAGTTTCTCGCCGCTTTTGTTGTTCCCCTTGGCCACACATCAAACAATGTTTCTAAATTTTCGGCCCTTGAAAATGAGCATTCAGCTAGCTATCGAGTTGCATTGTGTAGTAGTGCTCAATGAGAACGACTCACAGATTCTGGTGCATTGCCTACACGGCCACCATAAGCCCCCAGGAATCTCCGTATTATGATAGCAAACTGCCTTTACCACCTGGATGGCCGCCCCTAGAGTATTATGCATGTCTACCGAGAAGCCAACTCGATGGCCGATCACCTAGCCAAGAGTGTCGCAAGTCTCTATGAGGCCATACCTTGGCGTGCCCGGCCATTTGATTTTCTTTCGCCACTTATTTATTCTGATATGGCCAGGACATTGCATGACAAAATTGTACCATAAACTCTACATGCTTTGTAACAATCTTTTTTATTAATGAAAAACAAGTAGCGGCCCAAATCCCCACCGACTTAACCAAGAAAATAAAGTCAATGCCTAATAACTTTATTTGAATAATACCCTTGCCCTTTATTAAAAATTTCAACTTTGCCCTTATAATGACAACAAAAGTACCCATTGTCTTGAACGTTGGACAGGGTGAACTAGCATCGTATATGCCATTTTTCTTCTTTTGACTGGCTAGAGCACTTATAGAGGTCCAAACACAATTAAATCAACTCAAAATAAATAACAAATAATAACAAAAAAGGATCTCACATGCTGCCACTAATACATCTTCTTTTATTCAATAAATAAAAAGCACATAAGACTCATGAGAACAAGAAATAACAAGACTACTGATGGAGGGAAAAATTATACTTATTTTTAATTTCTATTCAATTTTTAATGATATATATTTTGATTTTAGTTTTAGGGATTTTTTAGTTTAATTCTAAAGGTTGAGGCCTAAGTGTGAGGAAACCCTATGGTTTCCCCAAAAATGCTTGTGTTAAGGTGCTTTCTTGCAGAATTTCTACGTGCTTTCTTGCTGAATTTCTATATTTCGTCAAGTTCTCCTACATCAAGTGGTATCAGAGCTCACGATCTACACGGAAGTAACTGTAGCAAGTACAAAAGTTACTGTAACAATACGAAAGTTACTGTAGCATGTACTGAGTTACTGTAGCATCACCTTTTTTTTGGTGCCCTAAGACAACAACAAAGAGGGAAAGTTATAGTGGGGTCTAGGGTTTGCTGATTTTGGCCAAAGCTTTGCCAAAACAACCTAGATCTTGCTGATTTCAGCAATTTTTGTTGATTATTTGCCGATGATTTCTGATTTCGACGAACCCGAGGCAGCAAGAAAGGGCCGTAGAAGAGCGGTTTTCATAGATCCGCTTTGTGATCCCATAGATGACAGAATTGAAGAACTTGAAAGGCAAGTTCAGTAACTGGCGCAGCAGTTCGCGAGCCTCAATAATGGGCAAGACGGTGATCTTTCAGCCCAAGTGGATCTCATGTGCAAGCCTTTTCACTTTCGCGCTTCGCATGTAGATTCGGTTGATGAGGATAGCAATAGAAGACCCAGATATGGGAAACATCACTCTAGAGTTTTCGATTTAAAGCGTGAAATTTTTTTTTTACATAGATTGCATGGAAAGTCAACAAGTTGTTGATTGGAATTCACCACCATTCTTCGACATATACTCAGATGAACAACAAGATTTCTTAAGAGATTCGATCTATGATAAGGATCAAGATGATGGTGAAGACATCTAGGAAGAGGGTGAAGAATATGAAGAGAAGACAACAAGAGGATTGATTCACATCATGGCCTTTGAAGATGTCATTAATATTAAAGATATAGAGCATTCAAGAAATTCAAGGTAATGGAATCAGAGTAGCACAGTGGAAGCATAGTCGATTCAGAAGCTGTAAATTGTGGCCATAATTCCTCAATATACATATCAAGATCTGTATCTTGCGGAATTTTTTTTACCAAGAATAATCTTTGAACCAACAAAAAAGAAGAAGATTGAAGGAGGTTTTGATGCTAATTAATCATAGAACATTTCAAAACTCGGGGACGAATTTTCTCCAACAAGGAAAGAATGATGTAGGGAAAAATTTATACTTATATTTAATTTCTCTTCATTTTTGAAAGATGTATATTTTGATTTTAGGTTTAGAATTTAATTCTAGCGTTTTTTTAGTTTTCTAGGAATTTTAGGGACCTTTTAGATATTTTAATTAAAGTTAGGGAGTTTAGTTTCAAGTTATACTTAAGTTAGGACCTTTTCGTCAAAAGTTAATTGTATGAACAAATATTATCCAAAATAATAATATTTCAATATAAATAAGGGCACGGATAGGCTGGAGAGGAATTCACGTATTCCTCTTTAAGAAAACAAAGACTTTGTCTTATAAAAGAAGCCTAAGGCTTGAGGCATAGGTGGGAAGAAACCCTAGGGTTCTCCAAAATTGCTTCTATCAAGGTTCTTTCTTGCTGAATTTCTATGTTTCATCAAAGTTCTCCTACATCAACTACAAAGTATATAACAAGATGCCAGACGATTAACTCAATTGCACTTTATACACGCCACTCTGGTTCTCCTCATCTAATGACACACGAGATCAATGATCTATCTCAGATATTTAAAGTATGGGAAACCATAGGCTATAACCCTTGTATAATTATGAGAGCAAAGGTAGAACATGTAACAAGAATAGTGTTTCAGAAAGCGTTAGGCGGCACCTAGGCGGTCGGGGGGGTCCAGACTGCCTAGCGCCTAGAGGGACGCCTATAACCTGGGAGACCCAGTAGAAAATTTTTTTTTTTGGGGTTTTCTCTTTCTAAAATAGCCTCTAATGGGTTTTAGGTTTCAAATGAACCTAAAACCCACAATTTTGCCGCTTTAGTATTAAAAAAAGGACCCAAAAATACCCTCCAGGAGCCGCATTTCTGTCCTTGGGTGAGGCGCAAGCCCTAGGCAGCCGCCTAGGCGGATTCAAACGGGCGCCCACGGATATCCTCCTAGGCGGCCACCCATTAGGCAGTCCGCTTTTTGAAACAATGAACAAGAACTAAGCCTCAATGCCTTAGTGTGTGGGAAGTGCCCCTCTCTTGGAACTAGGTGGGATGTGCCCCCTATTTTCTTATTAATATTTTCTAAGGGAGAGAGATCTTAGAGAGAAGAGAGGGTGACATGCCGCCTAGAGAGAGAAGAGAGAGAAAGATGAGATGTATAGAGAATCGGACCCCTCATGAGGCCTATTTATAGATTTTCTCCAGGGTTAGGGTTTCTTAGGGTTAGCCACCCTTATAAAGAATAGATCCAAACCATTGATCACAGAAGACCTATGGGTGAGAGATCTTAGTCATACAATCCTTAGATATGCCATCATGATTAAAAAGAATGTGCTAGAACCTTATCCTTCAGCTTCCTTAACCTAATCCCATCAAATAAAAGATAATATGAAAAATATAATGTACTTTCCTTTCTTTTCCACAATCTTCTTACACATGCTTTCAGTTTGAAAATCAAATCTCTTAATTTCTCAAAATTTCCCTTTTTGTCTTAAGTTGATTGAGAGCCTTGATGGCCTCATCCAAAATTAGAAAGAAAGCCCCCCATAGTAGGGCGTGTCACCCATGGGGCCTCATGTGGGCCCCACGCACTTTCCATGTGTAAATATGGTGGGCCCCCATATATAGTATGAATGATAAAAATAATAAAATGATTTTTAAAAAAGATTATCTATTTTTTTCTCCTTGAATATTTAAAATACTGAAAATTAAGTTCTCTCTATTTATAAATCCATTTTAAAAAAATAAAATATCCAAAAACTTCTAAAAATTCAAACTACTAATCTAAAAATCATCTAACATCAAAATGAATCATCTAACATCAAAATACTTAATCCAACTAGGTCAAGGAAATATTGATTTGCTTAAGCACTCCATCTTTTACTGTGGACTATAATCTACAATCACTTTCTCAAACTGACCCAGCAATTCCCAGGACTCACAGACCATTGCAAGGTTCATGATTGGGCTACTAAAGTCAGTCAATAGGTGAGGGGACACAATCCCAGTCTATGGGATTACATGTTCCACGCAAGAACAAGTCCAAGGTCACAGACCTAATGCAACCAAAACTCTATGGTGTATATGGGGGTCATCTCTCCCACATGTACACATATCACCCTCAATGGTGATTTTCTTTCCCCGACACGACTATTATATATACATGTCGTGTGATGGTCAAAATATGAGGCGATGGCCTTTGTCTCTACAAGCCTACCATCACACAGAAGGGTCATACAATCCATTGGCTCTCTATCCTAGGCAAGTTCAACATCATCAAGGGATAACCTTATTAACCCTCATCGGTTGTGCTCTATGCCCAAGTATTAAGGGTTTTGTAACTCGACTGGCCTAGCTCGTTAAGCCTAATCAAAGTCTCGGCAAACTTCATTTGCCAATCTCGGTCTTAAAGGACCAAACTCCCACAAATTTTTTGTTCCACTGTATAAAAATATTGATTACAAGCTCTCACAAGGCCAGTGTTCAAAAAAGCGGACCGCTTAGAGCCTAAGCAGTCCAGAAGGCCTGGGCGCATCCCCCAGCCCTGGGCGGCCGCCCAGGCCTGCACCCCACCTAGGGGCAGAAATTTATTTTATTTTCTTTATAATGACTTTTTAAAAAATATAAAGGGTTTGAAGAATGGGTTTTAGGTTCATTTCAAACCTAAACCCACAATAACTCATTCTAAAGAGAAAGAAACCTCAAGAAAACTAAATTTTGTGACTTTCATTGGATCGAAGTGTTTCTCAAAGTTACGAAAAATGGATCCATACATCACCCAGGAAGATTTGATTTAGTTTTGGAGTTTTATAATCCTATTAGAGGGTGTTATTTATTATTTTAGCACCAGAAAATATCTCAGAGGTGGGAGTTTGGAGTTTGAGCAATCAAAGAAAGTGCAAAAATTTATTTTTTAGATTGCTTGTTTTATTTTGAGTTGTCTTCTTCAAGATCTAGTCGAAGTGGAAATCTGGGTTGGAAATATGGATATAACCGGAATCCAAAGGACAAAAATTGAATTAGATGCAACTTTTATGAAAAAGATATGAAAGGGGACATAAACCGGTTTAAGAAACATCTTGGAGGTATTAAGGGGGATGTTGCCCCTGTAAAAATTTTCCTAAAGCTATCAGAGAGGAGATTAAGCAATATATGAGTTTTGTAAAACAAAAACAGGAACAAAATCCTTGTCAATTGAATAGGTCTATTTTTGCTACATCTAGAAGAAGTGATCCGAGTTGGAAGTATGGTTATAACCCAAAACCAAACGATAAAAATTCTATTAAGTGTAATTTTTGTGAAAAAGATGCCAATGGGGGTATTAACCGTTTCAAGAGATTAAAAGGAATGTTGCCTCTCGTAAAAAATTTTCTAAAGCTATTTGGGATGAGATTAAACTTCTGAAATTAAAAGAACCAGTAAATGATGAAAATGAGCCTTGTTCTGTGGAAATATCTTCTCCAGATTCTTCTAGAAGTGGTGATCCGAAATGGAAGTATGGTATAACTTGAATCCGAACCACAAAAATCATATTAAATGTAATTATTGTGGAAAGGTTACTAATGGGGGTATTTAACAGTCTAAAAAACACCTTGTTGGTATTAAGGGATATGTTGCCCCGTGTAAAAATGTTCTTGAGATTACCAAGGAGGAAATTATACAATATTTGAGTTCTGGGAAGCACAAAAAAAATAGAAAAGTGTAGAGAAGCCAAGACTCCTAGGGCTTTATCTGCACATACTAGTTAAAGGCAGATAGAAGAAGAGGAGAAAGAGGCAGATTCAGAAGAAACAGAGGAGGACGAGCGTTCTATTGAAGAGGGAGATGACTCTGATGATGATGGCCTCGATTCTGATGCATATGATTAAGCCTACCCTATTCCTTCTGATGATGATGATGATGACTGAAGAGTGAAGACTCTTGGTGTTGCCTGTTGACTGTTGTGTTGATTGTTGAGTGTTGACTATTGTGTCCTAGATTGTATATTTTCTGAATTTCTGTACATTGTATTTTTCTTATTTTTAGTTTCTAACTGTACTTTCTAGTTTCTAGTTCTACTATCTAACTTTTGTGTGTACAGTCTACAGTGTATCAAACTATCAATGTAAGTTTGTATGGTTTTACTGTTTTAGCATTGTATGAAAATATGGATTATGGCCTTATAGATTATCAAAATTCTCTTCTCAACTTCTATCTTTTTATTAACTCGGATTATGGCCATACCCTTAGTCACACCATGAGGCCCTCTATCAAGGGCTGGAACCTGGGCCGCCCAGGTTCTGAGCACTCACCTAGGCGCTGGGCCTCCTGGGTGCTGCCTAGCGCATTTTGAAACACTACATAAGGCTTTAATGGCCACAAATATCCAACACATCTTTCAACGAAGGTTACAAAGCACCCTTCCTTAGTGAGAAAGCCACCATAAAAGGTTGCTTTTTTATAGAAGAACCGCATATTTAATAAATCCAACACTCACAATTCATTCTAAGACAAATCTTTGTAGTTTCCAAGGGTTGTGAATTATAGACTAGCCCATGTATATCATCACAACAATCTTTTACTTTGTTGAGAAATATTGATATGTATTAAATTGCAACTATCATCACAACAATCTTTAACATTATATCTATCCACCACCATGCAAAGGGAGGGGCTCTTTGATTTTAGCATTTTGGATTAACAGTTAAAGAGTGTATCATCACAGAGACAAACATCCAAGATTCATGTTCCAAGATCCCCAATGCCCTAACACCACCCCGACAGAAAGAAAAAGAGGTTAGAAAAGATGGTAGGTAAAATTGACTGATCAGAAGGCAGCATTAAAGAGCACTGATGCAAAAGTGAACATCTAAGTAAAATTGAGTGATCAGAAGGCAGCATTAAAAAACACTGATACAAAAGTGAACATCTAATATTCATGCTCCAGGATCCCCAACACTCTAACACCACCCTGATAGAAAGAAAATGAGGGAAGAAAAAGATGGCAGGTAAAATTGAGTGATCAGAAGGCAGCACTAAAATGCATGGATGTAAAAGTGAAGATGCTAGGAAATAAATCATAACATAACTTGAACGTGTTTTGACATAAAACCAACTGAGACCTCTACATTTAACATAATGTAGGAACTAGCCTTATCAAACAAGCTGGTCCAATCCAGTAATGGATAAGACCTAACATAAGTCTGATGGAGCATTGAACTGACAAAAAGGAAAGACTAGGCCCAGCACACCAAAAACAGGTGATCAGCCCATTAGCTCTGTCAGCTCATGGCGTCAGTTCTGTTCTTTATGATTTTCACTTTTCAAATTCATCACTGATATTCACTAAGGGTAATGCCAGTTAAATTGGAACTAGCAATTGGCAGTCAGATTGGAACTAGCAAACCAATTGCCTGGGTAATGCGCAATTCTAAAACTAAAGAAATTTTGTATTTATATTATTGGAAATAATAGAATCGCCATTCACATATGTTGCCTACACAAACATTTATTTTTTAAAGAATGGGTCAAATGTTAAAACTTAAGACAACAGTAGCAAGTTCTGCAACCACCTGTTTATGCAGGAGAGAGACGAGCTTTGTCTTGTACAACTTGACATATTCTCGCCGCCGGGTTCTGCATTTCATAAGGCAGTAGGTTATGAAATTATATGTGAAGAAGCAGAAGCAGGAAGAAGCTAACTTAAGTAGGATGAATCTTACTAAAACAAAGAAAGAATAAGAAGTGTGCGCGAAAACAATAAATAAAGGAAGACTGGCAATCATTTCTTGTACTGGATAGTAATCATACAACTTGCCATAGTCCAATGCCCAATTGGATTTAGTTGACAGCATGCACTCAAATAGATTATAAGGTCAAGGTCAAAAGCTTAATCGTTTTCCAATGTCAATGTTGCATCACAACCAGGCATGCAGGCAAAAACAATTTTAGAATTCGTAAGTACCTGGTCTTTTCATGAATTCTATTATTATGGACACCACTCTATGTAGAATTAGATAGCATGGAAATGAATCAAAAAGCTGGAGTACCCAGTCACATTACCCGCTGAATAACTTCAGCTTTATTCATAATTTATCCAGTAAATAAGAATACATTTTGCATCAGAAACTCACCCATGTCAACTGGCCAGGTGAGCAGGGTTTATATTCATCTATGTTAATTTGACGCATACATGGTTTCTTCCAATGAGGTAGCACTGTGGAATAATTTAGGTGAAGAGATGGGGTTCATTTCCTATTATAAATGCTTTGTTTTTCATTATCCAAGTTCATCTACTTTGGCAAGAGAATCAGCACATCAGAATGTACTACAACATGGTGACTAGGGTGTGGGGATGCTACCACCACAACCCAGCCCCTACCCACTTCTAAGTCATATTTCCGTATGTTTTAGATTTTATGAAACTCCAAATATTGTTTTCAAATTAAAGAGCGTTTATTTAAATTTTTGGAAATTTTTAGAAATTTTTAGAAATTTAAAACGAATTTTAAATGTATAAAAACCCTAAAGTGATATTTCAGAAATTTTAAAAATAAGGGCGCCATTGGTTATGTGATCGGGTATGGGGTGTGCTAAGAAGCTCTAGAGAGGTAACGCTATGCAAAAGCCAATAAGTCATCCCTCAATTACGTAGTTATTATATGTTGTTGTTTTTGTCTTATTTTTTATTCCTAAAGTCTGAGTATTGTTTTCAGTTGCCGCTGAATTTATTATATTTATTTGTGGTACCAGTATGTAGAATTTCTAGAAATTAATAAAAGAAAAGAAAGAAAATTTTTGAATTTATAATCTAGAATTCTATATACCTTTCATGATCTACCATAAACCTCTTACACAACAAGGATATCAAACCCTAGATTCTGATGCATAAGAACCAAGGCTTCAATATAATAGAAGGGAAAGACAAATTGTGCATTGAATTAAAAAAGCAATAATCAGAGACTTATGTCATTCGGCAATTGACTAGATCCACAAGTTAGCAAACATATCTTCTACTAAATAAAAAAAACACTATGCAAGAACAGAGATTACAAGGATTTACACGCTCTCACACGAACCTTTTAATAGGTTTTCTCTCTTAAAGAAAACCCACCCTTTTTCTCTCTATTTTGCACACATGCAATCTTAATTTTTGATGATGAGTAAAGAACATCAAGTAGCCATGACTATCCTCTTCAGGAGCAACAAATTCCTCCAAATTCTCGCTCATAATTTTTGAGGTTGAAAACCCTAAGAGGGATTCTAAGAAGAAAAAGACGAGGAAGAAATAGTTTGAATAAATTTTTTAGTTGCTTTGGGGCTATTTCAAATATTTTTCTATTTACTTTATTGCTGGACAAAAGTGCCTCGGCATGGTAGGAATAACTTAGACCGAGAAGAGAGAAATGAGAGAGCTCAAAATTAATACATTGGAAAAGATGAAAAGAGAGAAATGGGAGAGCTCAAAATTACTACATGGGAAAAGATGAAAAATAAATTAAAAGAAAAATGCAAACCTGAAAATTATTTACAATCCCTCTATCATAAGAAGAATGCTCTTCGTCAGAGGGGAAAGGGTGCAGAGGAGTATACCAATGAATTTTACGAGTTGATAGCTCGTAGTGATGTGGAGTTTACCGCATAACTTGATTTCATAGTGAATTTATTTGTCCTCGGATCATGAAGCATTAAGGCATATTAACGGGCAACATAAATTAAATCAGCGACATGCTTGATGGATAGCCTGTTTGCAGGAGGTCACATTTGTTATTAGGCATAAGGCAGAAAATCAAAATATAGAGATGCTTTGAGCAGAATGTTCGCTTTAATGACGACTGCTATTGCTGGGTTCAAGCTTATGAAAGATCGTTAAGCAGATGAAGAAAACTTCAAGTAGACATGGGACTAGTGTTGTAGTAGTAGAGTCAATGGGGACTTTCTTATTCATGACGGATTTCTCTTTGAAGGAAATCGACTTCGTATTCTTGCAGGATCCCTTGGAGAAACCCTAGTAGCAGTGCTTCATGGGGGAGGACTTGGTGGACATTTTGGTCTAGACAAATCCATAATATTGGTGGAGTCTAAGTACTACTAGCCAATTTTGAAGAGAGTTGTACGGTTTGTTGAGAGATGTCGTACGTGTCAACTGGCTAAGGGACAACGACAGAACACCAAGCTTCATTCTCCACGTCCTATTCCTAATGCATGTTGGGAGAATGCTATCATGGATTTTGTGTTGGGGCTTCCAAGGACTCAAATAGGTATGGATTCTATATTTGTGGTGGTGGATAGATTATCAAAGATGGCTCATTTTATACCTTGTAAGAAGAACCTGGATGCCACACATGTTGCTAGTTTATACTTCAAAGAAGTGGTGAAGTTGCAAGGTGTTCCAAAGACAATAACTTTAGATCAGGTATAAGGGACACAAAGTTTCTCGATCATTTTTGGGGAACTATATCGAAAAACTGGGCACTCAATTACAGTTTAGTAGTGAGTGCTTATCATTCGCAAACAGATGGCCAAACTATACTCTTGGCAATATTTAAAAAATATCGTGAGAAAAAAGGAGAAATAGTGCAACCCAGCACTGCCTCAAGCTGAGTTTGCCTATAATAGTGCTCACAACAAGTCCACTGGTAAGAGCCGTTCATGGTGATATATGGGGAAAAGCATACTCATTCACATGACTTGGTTCCTATCCAGGCTAATAGGAAGGTCATGATACTGTTGAGAACTTGATTGCACAAATGAAAGGAGTGCATGAGCAAGTGTGTACTAATCTAGAAGCCAATACAGCCAAATACAAGGAAGCAATAGACAAGCATCGTCGTTTCAAGGAGTTTAATGTGGGAGACTAGGTAATGGCAGATCTCAAGGAGCGAAATCCAGTGGGAAAGTACAAGCTGAATGATCACAAGGTAGAACCGTTTAAGATTTTGAATAAGATGGGCAGCAACAATTACAAAGTGGCTTTGTCTTCGCACATAGACTTAGGCCATCTTCAACATTTCAAATATGTCTGAGTATCATGGTCCGATGGTGTATGAAGATGAAGACGCAAACTCGAGGGTGAGTTCTCCTCATCCAAGGGAGAATGATGATGAGCAAAGCACATCGAGTAGCCATGAGTATCTTCTTTGGGAACGACAGAATCCTCTTAATTCTTACTCATATTTGGATGATGAAAATCCTAGGAGGGCTTCCAAGAAGAAGAGGAGCAAGAAATAGTTTGAATAGTTTTTTTAGTTGTTTTAGGGCTATTTCATTTTTATTTTTGTTTTTGTTTTTCATTGTTGGACCAGTTATGGACTTTTCAAACATTTTTATTAAAGTTAGGAAGTTTAATTTCAAGTTATACTTAGGTTAGAATCCTTTGGTCAAAGTTCAACTGTATGGACAAATATTGTCCAAACCACTACATATTTAATATAAAAGAGGGGTGTGGATGGGCTGTAGAAGGGTCACGTACTGCTCTTTCAAAAAAGACAAAAAAAATACTTTCTTGATAAAAGAGCATCTTTCTAAGACTCGAGCCCTAGGTGAGAGGAAACCATCGAAATTCTCCAAAATTGCATATCTGGTTCTTTTCATGCTGATTTTTACTGTTTCTTCAAGTACTCTGCATCAATCTCTCCCTAAAAAAACCGCCTTTATATTGAGAAACCTAAGAAGACACCCACTTAAGGCCTCTCTAATCCCTTCTTTTTAGAAATTACATTGCTTTACCCAAAATCGTAGGACTTCACACAGCACAAAATAGGAAAGTACAGTCAATATGACAACCCTAATAATAGTAAACCTAAAGAACCCATTCCAAGTACACCCCTCACCTAAATCATGGATTCACTTTTAACACCCAGCCATTCATTTTGCTGCTAATGGTGGGGCTTTTGAGCCAGTCGAATATTGATTTTGCCTTTATTGCTTCGGTCAGGTGATCCGCAAGAGCATATAGCTCTAATAGGTTTGGTTCAGTTGATGCGCCATCTGATGTTGGAGATACCCTCGGGGATGGGTCATTCCTCAAGACCATGGGGAGTGATATAGCTTAGGGAGCATCAGCACCATTACATCGATGCTCAATGCATAGGCTGCCTTAATCGTCGTTGGAAGGGGTGATGGAGAAAACATGCTTAGAGACATACGATCAAGGTGGGTCAACAGCCGCATGAAGAACTTGCAACATGTCAGCCTAGGGGAATCAACAGGGTACAATCAAGAGGCCACGACTCTAGGGTAGGGCGGGACAGATGTAGGATGGGTGGGATGCAAGAAGGGAGGGTGGAAAATGATGGCCCATGGACTCACTAAAGGTTGAGTTTCACAGTGTACGTTAAGTATCCTAGGGAATCAAATAGGGATCGGCACAGAAGGCCAGTTGTGGCACATATTGTTGGACAGTGGGGAGGGGATAGTTTCAACGGTAGCAAAAGGGTGGTCAACTTGAATTTTCAAGATTAAAGTTGGGAGTACGTTACTTTCATCATCTTTAAAAAGAAGTAAAAGGATATTTGTACAAACAAAGTTTTAGGGCACTTACCGTCAAAATGTAAATGTCCTATTAGGGAAAAAATTTAATGTAAACTTACTTAATCATTAAGCTACCAATAAAAATTGTTGTTAACTAAAAAGCCATTGTATTTATGGGAAATGACTAATATACAAAGAGTGTATAGTAATACAATGAAACAACACCTTCATAAACAATGATAGATGCATTTGTTCAACCAAAAATTTGAACATACACTCTTTCCATCATGATGCACAATAGTAAAGAAAAACATAACACAATAAAAAGTGTTGTTTTTTTAACAAAATGTACATAGGTCGTCCTATTGATGGGACCCTAAAGTCGGGGCCTTAAGGGAATTATTTTATCCCAAATTTTCAACATGGCCCTTAGATGAATATTTTTTAAGAAAGAAAAAAAATGACTTTCAGTTCTTAAATGTTTAGATGGACGTCTGCATAAAGACATGGAGGAGAAAAGGTGAAAGTAATGGGCGTCCAAGAACTAGGTGGTGGAATTTAAAAATTGAGAAAATAGACTTATTTAGGAATAAATTAGTTAAAGAAGGAAAATGGAACTCTGAAGATGATGTCAATGTAATATGGAATGAGATGGCTGATTGTATCAAGAAAGGGGCAAAAGAAGTTTTAGGAGAATCTAAAGGAAAAAGAAACTTTGATAAGGAAACTTGGTGGTGGAATAATGAGGTTTAACAGGCCATTAGCGAAAAACGATCATGTTATAAAACTTGGCAGTGTAATAGAAGCCATCAAAACCTAGAATAAAAATGCGAAGAAAAATGCTAAACAAATAGTAAGTAAAAGTAAGGCATATGATAATCTATACAATAAACTGGGAAGAAGAGAAAGTGAAAGATAAATCTTCAAATTGGAAAAAATAAGAGAGAAATAGTGTAGGGAACTAAAGGGTCTTGGTGAAGGATGCATATGATAATCTAAACAATAAACTGGGAAGAAGAGAAGGTGAAAAATATATCTTAAAATTGGAAAAAATAAGAGAGAAATAGTGTAGGGATCTAAAGGGTCTTGGTGAAGGATGATGAGGTCAACGAAAGGTGGAGAGTCTATTTTCAAAAATTATTAAATGATAAACATAATGGGAACATAGTGGTAGAAGGGATTGTTGGTATAATTGATGGCAAAGATCGTAGATACATTTGTAGGATTAGGATGTTGGAAGTGAAAGAAGCCTTGAAAAGGCTGAAGATATGAAAGGCCTTAGGACCAAATGGTATCTTGATAGAGGTTTGGAAGTTCATAGGGAAAATTGGCATTGATTGGCTGACGAAGCTATTCAACAAGGTGTTGAGAACAATGAAAATGCCAGACGACTGAAGAAAAAGTATTGTGGTACCTATTTACAAGAACAATGAGACATACAAAATTGTGCAAACTATTGAGGGATCAAGCTTATAAGCCATACTATGAAGCTCTGGGAGAGAGCATTGAGCAACGACTAAGGCTTGAAACGAGTGTATTTGAAAACCAATTTGGTTTTATGCCAGGAAGGTCAACAACTAAAGCTATTTTCCTACTTATGCAAATGATTGAGAAGTTTAAGGCGAAGGGAAAAGACCTCAACATGGTCTTTATTGATCTAGAGAAAGCTTACGATGGAGTACCTCGAGATTTGATTTAGCTGGTATTGGGAAAGAAAGGCATCTCTAAACAATACATCGATTTGGTGAGAGATATGTACAATGGAGAGGTAATTAGTGTACGAACAACTAGTGGAGAGACGAGTGAGTTTTTAGTGACAATACGTCTACATCAAGGGTCAGCATTGAGCATGTACCTCTGTCTTAATTATGGACCACTTACCTAGACATCTACAGGATGAAGTACCATAGTGCATGTTGTTCACAGATGATATAGTTTTGATTGATGAAACCTGAAGCGACGTCAACACAAAGTTAGAACTTGGGAGGGATCCACTAGAATCTAAAAGTATTAAAATTAGTGGGACTAAGACGAAGTATATGGAGTGCAAGTTTAGTAATAATAGCGATAGAGACGAGGAAGTAGTTAAGATTGACAATCAGGAAGTACAAAAAAAGCTGCACTTTCGATATCTTGGGTCGATAATCTAAGAAAATGGCGAGATCGAGGAAGATGTCACATACAGAATTAGTGTTGGGTGAGCTAAGTAGAGATGTGCAACTAGAATTTTATGTGATCGCCACATACCAATGAGGCTAAAGGGAAAGCTCTATAAGACAGCGGTGAGACCAGCTTTACTCTATGGGGCAGAATGTTTTGCGGACCAAAACAATAAACCCATAGAATGAATACAGCGGAGATGAGGGTGTTGAGATAGATGAGTGACAAGACAAGAAGGGATAGAATTGGAAATGAATCTATTCGAGAGAATTTAGGCGTGGCACCAATAGGCGATAAAATGAGAGAGTAGACTTAAGTGGCTGGCCATGTGTGGCGCCAACCAAATATAACACCTGTTAGGAGGTGCAAGTTAGTTCAAGTAGAAGAACTGAAAAAAGCAAGGGGTAGGCCCAAAAGAATGCGATTGGAAGTAGTCCGAAAAGATATAGGGACTTATGACCTCATTAAGGATATGGCCTTTAATAGAGCAGAATGTAGAATTAGGATTCATGCACCCGACCCCAATTAATTGGCAAAAAGCTAAAATGATGATGATGAAAGGATTAGACCTCAGTGTCCACCAAATGGACCATCTAGATTCATTTGCGAAGTGGGACTTTCCTAGAGTGCAAATTCAATTTTCTTTTTCTTTTTTAAATTGACTGTTGGGATTAGGAGCCTGTGTGCAAAAATTTTGGTCACACAAATGTCCCAACACAGTTTATGTAAATGACCAACTTCACAATATTACTATGAAACACTTGCATGAAATCACCGACATGTGTGTGTATGTGTGTATGTCTATATATTTCCTACAAACTTAAGCTAAGTTTTTCAACAGTAGCTCACAAGTCAAAAACTCTAACAAAAACCTATCGAGAGAGGTTTCTTTTTCTCCAAATTTTGTAAGTGACCTACATTCATCTGCTCAATGAACATGCTCATAAAACAAATCTGGAAAAAAAAAAAAATGGAAAACATTTTTTTGGGACGAAAGGAAATGGGATAAATCCAACTCATCTGTTTTAAGAAAGAAAAAATGGGCTTAGATCAAGACCTTAAGGGGTTTTCTTTTACACCAAATTTTGTAGATGTTCCCATCATCACTAGATGAACAATTTATTAACAGAAAAAGTAAACAAATGTCAATTCTTAAAGGCTGAGACTCAACATAGACGTCCACATTCACTAAAACCTCTCTCTTGAAGAAATCCACTTTTAAGATCTGCATTTGTATTGTTTGCTAGGTTCAAGAGAGTAAGTACAGAATTTGCTGTCAAACAAATGACCATAGACTTAGCTACTGACTTACTCAAAAAAAAAAAAAAAAAATCACCATAGAAAATGCTTTACAATGTTTATACAAATTACAGAAAACCCAATATGACCCAATTACATTAAATTTTTAAAATAGGAAAGAAATTTTCAAATACTAACATGTTGCAAACAATGAGCTTTTTAAAAATCAAATGTTTCCACAAAAAAAAAAAAAATCACCATAGAAAATGCTTTACAATGTTAATACAAATTACAGAAAACCCAATAAGATTTATTTTTTAAAATAGGAAAGAAATTTTCAAATACTAATATACTGCAAACAATGAGCTTTTTAAAAATCAGAAGTTTTTTAGCCCAAGGGCGCCCTCCTACCAGTTTTGACATGGATATCAATGGCTCTTCATGATATTCAGAAATCAAATAAGCACAATGCAAAAATCACTCTGGTGACTTGTTTTGATAAAAAACCAAAAACCCCAAAAGACATACCAAAATAAAGAAACTAAAAAATTTTCACAAAGTATGAATAAAATAACATTACTCCATGCAATAAAGCTTTAAATTACTAATCATGGGAACTCAAAAAACAAGTAAATTCACTAACAAGAAAGGAAAAATTAAAATAAAATATAGTCATTTGCTTTTTTATCATACTTGATTTCTGCATTCCATCATTTTGATGAAGAAGAAACATCGTAGCTAAATTCACACTAATTGGAATATTTATAACTCCATTTTGCTAATTTTCAAAAATATAAGAGTCTAGAGTAGAATCCCTACCTTCCAAATAACTAGGGCTTCCCCTTTGCACTGGTGGGCCACTGTGGAAGGCTACCCCCATAGGGCCCACACATCACACATGGTGGTGGGACTTCCCCTCAGCCTCTCTTCTCATCTTGAAATATTTTTTAAAATAAAAAAGCGTTATTTTAAGAAGAGTTTGTTAGAGGAAATCTTGAGAAAATCTTTAAATACGCATTTTTTGTGAGAGTAGGAATAATTTGTGTATGGAAAATATTCTTTCAATCATTGAATTTGACCAAATCTCTTTGACTTTTTCTACAATCTTCTCTGATAGAAAAGGAAATTCTAGTCAAAATAGAATATGAGTTTACACTCGTCATATTGGCTACTAAGACGAATTCTAATTCAAATAAGCATGCCTTGACCCCCATGAAAGCTACAAACAGAGGGTAGCGCTCCAAACTTCTCACCATCTGAATTTCTAAGCCTCTCTCTCTCTCTCTCTCTCTCTCTCTCTCTCTCTCTCGCTAGTCCCCCTCTATTGAAGAGGTGGCACACAGCACCTAGAGGCCCTAGGGATGTCGCGACCACCTAGGTAACATAGAGAGGGGCACGAACAGCCCATAATTGAGCAAGGAAGGTGCCAATTGTGGCATGCCATAGAAACGTCCCAAGAGGGTCTAGGAAAGTCCTATCCTTGTTTTATGTTGTCAAAACCCCTGATGTTGGACAAGGTATTGGCTAAAGAGCTTCCTAACCCCAAGAATTCAGTAGGGCCAATAAAATAAAGTGTGTCATCCGTCATGTAATTAGGTGTGGGGTGTATGAAGTCCTAAAGAGTAACTTTAGGCGAACTCGAGTAACTCTTTCTGGCTATTCTTGGCTTATTTTGGGTCATTATTGTATAATTAAATGCAATTTCGAGACATTTTATTTGTATTAGAATTCACAGTTAAAGCTTTTATTCAGCCCTAGGATTAAATTATATTTCTTTGACAATAAAAGGAAAGATCCTAGGTTGTATTTAGAGTTCATTTTCTTATTTATAGCAATCCTTTGTAGCACCTATAAGTGGAATTCAGTTATACAAATAAAAGAAAAGAGGAAAAAAGTTTCAATTTTATTCCCTAGAATTCCACATAGCCACTACTTTCATATACTGCACCTCACTAAGCCTCATTTACTAGTTAGCAGCCACATCAAACAGTGATTATAAAGATATAACATTTCAAGGACGTAGTTGGTAGTATCAGGTATCTCGAAATATCTAATAAGCCAAGCCCATGAGAGGAACAATGCCTCTTAATAAAAGAAAAGAAAAGAACTGCACCACATTTTTATATAAAAAGATAGGTAATGATTAAACTAGGATCTTGAGAGATAAGAGAAACAAACAGGAACAAGGCGAACAATCATCTGTCCTGTAAGCAAGGATGATTTGACCACTTGTACAAATTATTACAAAAACAAGAGGATTTCAACCAGATTTATAGTGGACTCACACTCGCTCTCCAAGGATGATTTGACCACTTTATACAAATTATTACAAATTCTTCAAGCTTCTCCATCTCAATTCAAATTAAAAGAACAGAGAAAGCATGTTTCCAGAACTCATTTGTTAGCACTCACACAATAAAATGCTTCATGCTACTTCAGCATATAAGAAATTGAAGCCTCAAGAATTCTAACTGGAATTTAACTCAGGATTTATAGTGGACTCACATTCGCTCTCCAAGATGGCTCCAAGAATTCTTCCGTAATTTACGACGAACATCTAATAAAACAGATTCTTGTGCATACCACCACCACAGCCTTTGCCAGCCATCCTGCTTTTCTGATAAAGGACAGCCCCAAGGTCGATGTCGCCCATACCTAACATGAAAGAAAAAGTCAACAAGGAGGTAGCAACAACATAAATCATCCCAAATCCATAGCCATCACAATACACAAAAAAAATCCCTGATTCTTGTACAAGAGGAACAAAAACTTACAAGGACAGATGGCAGTTTACAGCAACAGAATTTAGAATTTAAAGCATTCTGAATTCTAAGTTCATAACAATCAATTAGATGAACTGACCAATTTCTCACTACCTAAAGAAAAGGCAACCGGGAAAAGTTTTGCATTGATGGAAAGAAAAGATGACTCAAGCCTCGTGTAAGCTCATGCTGCCCAATAATTAACCAAGCTTAGAAGTACTGGAAACTATCTCTAAAGAATTTAACACATGAAACCGCATTTTCTTGCATTGTTGAAACCTGTGGATATGTAGAATTCCAAGGCATGATTCAAAAAGTTTTTTTATTAATAACTAGAATTGCTACTTAAAATTGCCACAATACAACTAAAAAGAGAGAAAAAAAATACAACAATCTAGGATCTTTTACTTTTACTGGCAAAATAAACCTTTATTTAAAGGCTGAATTGAAACGTTCAAATTTGAATTCTAATAATAATAGGATATTTGTTAATAAATATAAATCTAGATCTTCTAATATAAAATAAATAAATAGGCTGGGTAAATTTACCATACTTTTCCTAGGATCAGCCCTTTAGGACTTAGTACACCTGATTACCACTCCGATAGCACACTTCTTAAACCCTTGGCCCCACTGAATTCCATATACTAGGAAGCTCCTTAGGCAATACCATTTAAAGAAATACGGCATGGGAGCATGAAGTGGGTCTAGGGCTTTCCTGAAAGCTCATAAGGTAGGTCACTATGTAGCACCACCCTCCTACAACCTAGGTTGGGCGTGCTCTCTTCCTTAGCCTGGGGTTGGCGTGCCACCCTAGGAATCCCTAAGTGTGCATGCCACCATCTAAGGACGAGAGATGACAGAAATTATATATATATATATATAGAGAGAGAGAGAGATGAGGCGTCAAGAGGAGAGAGAGAGAGAGAGGGCCTCGAAAAGTAATCTGTGGGGTGAGAGAGATAACAAATCTGAATCATCCATCCCACAAATCAACCATCACGATTAAGAGAGGAATTTTAGGAACCTTAAACTTGCATCTTGATCCATATCCACTTCTAGTTAAACAAGGATAAGCTAGACTTTCATTTAAATTTGAATTCTAATCTAAGTAGGAGTCCTAGTCTAAGTGAGAATACTAATCCAAACAGGATTCCGACGAACGTCGTTCTTACCAGGGCTGTATGTCCTTGTTCAGCTTACTCAAGTCCAAACCATTGGGACCCCTTAGTGGTTCCAACCAAGGAGCACAGAGATCCCAGAAGCGCACAGTTTCTCCTCCAAAAGGACCTCCCCAGTTGGGGAACGCATTAGCTATTTACCTAGGGTCCTTGAGCAGATCCTACGTTAGCCCCAAGACGTTGGTCTCTAACTAGAAAAGTAAACGCTTGAGCTTGAGAAGCCGATAGGACAGTAAAACTCACTAGGATAAGCGGTATTATTGAACCAGACGAAACAGCAAGCAATGAAACCAAAGACAGATAAAGCCCCCAAACTATAAGACAAGTAAGCTTCTCCAAACCATACAAATGCGCGGCGAGCCCACGCAAAACGTTTGGTTAAGATATGCCAAATTCCACCAAGTATACAAATGAAACCTAACCATACATGTCCTCCAATTATATCTTCTAAATCATCCACACTAAGAAGGATGGACTCTTAAAAAAAATAATATTTTAATATGAATTTTTATCTATATAGGAGTCCAAGTCCAAGTCCAAGTAGGTTTAATTCGAATAGGACTCCTAATACAATTAGGACTTCGAAAATACATAATACTTTACAACAAACTCTGATCTAAGTAGGAATCCTAGTCTATGTAAGTATCCTAATCCAAATAGAATCCTAAAACAATAAGGATTCCTAAAATAAACAGTATTTTAATAATATTTTAAATTGAATTAGGGGTGTTCCACTTTGTGTGTGGAATGTGTTGCCCTTATGGGCCCTATGTCCAACCCCTAGGTGGCCTACCCATGCGTGGGAGCAAGGCCATTGGCCCCCCAATGTCGAACCCACTTAAAACCAAGCCCCAACTAAATTGTTTAATATCAAGTTCACCCTTTCTTTTTTTTAATAGCAGCAAATGAATTTTAAAAAAGCGAAATTTACATATATATCCGTTATATTCATCGTTATTACGAAAATACCTCAAAGTTTCCATTATTACACCTATGTCCGTGTTTTCAAGTTCATAACATTTAAATAAAAAAAAGACAAAACAGCCCATTTTTTGGTTTTTCAAAAACCAAAATCCATAAAATTTTTGGTTTTTCAAAAACCAAAAATAAGATCAATTCGTTTTTTCAAAATCCAAAAATAGGCTCAATTTGGTTTTTGAAAATAGCGCGAAAATATCACCTTTTTTTTTGCAGAAAATTTCATCTGAAAATGGCAAATTAGGGCTCGATGTTTGTTGCTCTCTATCTATGTGGTCAAGAAGTTGCAGGACCTGTGAGTTAGGGTATATTGATTGGTTTTAGGTGCTTGTAAGGCAGGATTGAGGGACAAAAATTGTATGGTGGAGCTGAATTTGGAGGCTTGAACGGTGAATTAGGGTTTTGATGCTTTGTGGATTCTGGTTTTTGGTCAAAATTTACCGGTGAAAAGGGTGATTCGGGGTAAATTTGGAGGCTGGAATGATGAAATAAGGTTTTGGTCTTTCATGTGAATATGTTTTCAGGGAAGAATTTGCTGGTGATAACGGAGAATTTGTGACAATTCAGCTGAGAAAGTGCTGATTATGGTTTCGCATTTATCGATTTTTTGCAATTTCTACTGAATTTATTGGTGAAAATGATGGATTAGTATCATTGATTCATCACTTGTGTACTAGGACGATTTACAGGTGAAACAAATGGGGGAATTGGGGTTCTTTTGAAACTAACATCCTTCAGTGCATCACAAAATCTGGTTTTGGAAATAGTGAGTTAGGGTTTGATGATCTGTGAGCTCAAGCTGCATCTCACAGGCACAAATAGCAGGTTCTGATAATTTCAGCTGCTTATAGGTTGATTTAGTTGGTAAAAACGGCAAATTAAGGTTCAGTGAGTTGTCAAGCTTTGTCTCGGTCGAATTCAAAAGGAAAATGGGTGTTAGGTTTTATTGATTCATCAACTTCACTTCATCGTTTTCCTTTGGAAATACCTAGAAGGAGATCCAATTACTCCCTCTTGAGCCAGTACCCAAGCTCATCAGAAGGCCATCAATCCAAGTACACTGCAACCTATAAATCCTTTCCTTCGTCTGACAAGAACTAGGCCAATTCAGATAGGGTTTTTGACTGGTCTGATGGTGATTTTTGATCAAATATGGCTGTCCATTTCCCCCAACAACGGGTTACAAAGACAATTGAACGGTAGTAGCTTTGTAGAGAGCTCTTTATGAGTGGATTATCGGTCTTTCAAAAACCGAAAAAAGTATAAATTCGGACTTTTAAAATCCGAAAATTATTAAATTTATGTTTTTGAAAAACGGAAAAATGGGCAGTTCCATCTTTTTTAAAAAAAAGTGTGATGAAGTTGAAAAAACAGATATAGGGGTAATAATGAAAATTTTGAAGTATTTTCATAATAACTGTAACTCTAACAGACATATACGTAATTTTCCCTTTAAAAAATTCTGCAAATTTTCTAGAAATCACAATCATAATTAGAGTTGAAAACAGTATTTTTGAGGTTCCTAAAAAAAAACTCTTTAAAAAACTCAAAAATAAATCCAGAAGTGGATTGGTACCAATCGGTCAAGAAAAGTGACTATCAAAGCACTCCACCTGAGTAAGAAACTGTGGTCTACAACTATTTTCTCAAACCAGCCCCACAAAACCTAGTATTCCAAAAAACAATGAGCAGCACCTAACCAGCCGAGGGGGGGACAGGGGGTCCAGACCGCCCTATGCCTAGGGGACCGCCCTAAACCTGGGTGTCTAATCCAACTGTTTTAGGGCCAAATTCTATGTAAAAAAACTAAAAAATATTTATTCAGGCATCAAACACATTAAAAATACATAACATAGAGTCCATCCCAAAGTTACCCAAATATAGATTCGGAACCTCAATTTGGCTATTGTAACGACAAATCTTCACAGAACTAGTTTTTGTGCAGCCTGAAATCTCATTTCCTTTATTAGGAATCTCGATTCCAATACTATAAAATAGTGATTCTCAATCCCACAATTGGTGAATCTCAATTACACACTTGTTAAAACTAGTTTCCATATCTACCGAAATTCTAGCACATCTTTTTTTTTGTTTTCCTTAGAAGTGATGATTAGAAGTATTTAAGGCATCAAACCACTCGAGCTAGACACCCAAGCTCAAGCTACAAGGTATAGTATATTTTTTTGGTACGAAATGACCAATAGAAACCAAAGTGGCAATCCGCATTCTATACTTAATTCTTTAAGTATCCGTGGATTAATCCAATCGAGAGATGCAACTCCAAGATTCTAAAAATAATGTAAGCGTACTTGTGTAGTATGTTGAGAATGGGCTGGGGCCTTGACAATAGTACCAACGCATCTTATGATGAAGTCTCTAACTCCATTCCCACCAAAAGGTAGGGGCCCAAATCCCCACTGACTTACTCGTTTTTTTTTTTTTCTTATTTTTTTACATGTGTGGTATGTCGATCAATGAATGGCATTGAAACATAAATTGTTTCCCTCTCAATGCCCTCACAATTCCAAAGATGTCATAGTATCGATTCCATAAATGAAGGAATCTCAATTTCATATTGGTCGACTTCCCCTTGGTCGAGAACTCAATTTCAAAGAGCCAAGAATCTTGATTCCATTTACGTAGGGTTTTCGATTCAATTTTGGTCGAATCCTAGTTCTTAAAATAAGAATCTCATAACCTATGATTCCTCTTGCATGGACGTCGATTCCAAAAACAAGAATCTTTTAACCAATGGCGATTCCTCGATTTCGTTTCCCAAATTGATTCGGATCCGGAATCGCTAGAGGAAACTATGGTCCATCCACATTCCAATACTCCATAATCCATACTTTTCAAAACATTAGTCCACACTCCATGCCATTGTCCATACTCCATAGACTCCATACACGCAGTAAAAATAGGAAACTATAATCTAACATCCGAAATTTTTTAATTCAGTCATCAAGTCATCATCAACTAAAGCAAAAAAATAACACGTACAACATATCAAATGTCTATAGTCCACATACATTCCTCCATACTCCATATCCATAGTCCATACATACACGCAAGGTTTCAAAAAAAGCTAGGCGGCCCCTAAGGTGGCCTGCCTAACGCCTAACGCCTAGGCGGGCCCCCAGAACCTTGAGTCCCTGTAGTTCTTTTTACTTCGGGGGTTTTCATATATTGAAGGTTTTTTTTTGTTTTTCACGTTTGGGGGTTAAACATAAACCCCATAACGTTTTTATACAACCTTGAGGGTCAAAATGACCCCCTTTTCCCCTTTGGCGATTTAAAAAAATGAAAAAGGCCTCACGGCTCTGGGCGCCTGCCCAAGTACATCTGCCCGTGTAGGGCCACCTGGGTCTAGGCGTGCGGATTTTTGGTCTAGACCGCCTAGGCGCCAAGAGGACCGTTTTTTAAAACATTGCATACACGTGACAAGACGAAAAGAAAAAGAAAAGAAAAATAAACTTGAAGACTCCCTTGACTCTTCAGCCATCACTCATCATTAGAGAAAGTAGGGTCAACTGCATCATATGCAACAGAGTCGAACCCATCATCATCGGAATTATCTCCCTCTTTAACATAATGGTCGTCCTCCTCTATCTCTTCTGAATCTGCCTCTATTTCCTCCGCCACCCTCATCCTCTGTGAAGAAGATCTATTGGGCCTTAGAAGAGTCAATAGTTGTCCATATCCCATGTCAATCCTTCATGACCCCCGACCGCATCATCATCAAACAACCACTCCATGGCATTATCCATTTTTGTTTCAAGTAAACTATAAATTAATAAAATGAATTACCATCTCAAAAGTACTCCAATTCTGATCACAACAGGACGAGGTAGTGGTTAGGCTCAAGATTTGAATGGCCAACTTTTGTTAAGTTTGGAGCATTACACCCATGTCGGCTCTACCACTTGGCTGCAAATTGATTATGAAATACGATTATATATGAAATATAAAAAACAAACAATAAAGATGAAAATTGAACTTGAAGACTAGGTTAAGCATGGTACTACCTGGATCAATTTTGGTCAGTTGTCTCACATTAGACTCCCAAAAGGCTTCAATGCACACTTGTAACTTATTAGCTTATCAGCGCATATAATGTCTTGGATATCGTGATTAGTGACCAGCACATCCAAACACTTATTATATCCAGACATAATTGTGTCATTTGTGTGTATATCCCTATAAGCATAATGAACAGCTACGTTCAAATAATAACCAGCTGCATTCAATGGTCGATGCAGCTGCCTATCCCACTTCTCATCAATAATCTTCCAAACTAGCTCATAATATCTCACATCATTATCCAAATTATGGGCTCTCTCTCTTGCAACTTCCATTGCCTCATATATGTAGCCCATTGAGGGCTTGTCATTGTCAACCATGCAAAGGACTTTATCTCTTCCGTAGTCGCATCAAAAACTTTTTTTACAAGGCGCAACAGCCCCTTGATATCGACAAGATGTTTCTTGAACAGGTTTATACCCCCATTTGTATCCTTCTCACAATAATTGCATCTCATGCAATTTTTATCTAAAGGATTCGGGTTATTTTCATATTTCAAACATGGGCCACCACTTCTATTAGAACCCCAACAAGACATCTCAAATTAATCCAAGCAACCTGAAAAACAATTTTTACACTAACCTTGATTGCTCGATCTTCAAACTTCCACCTTTGAGATGTTTTTCAATCTCAAAATCTTTTAAAAAAATATGTAATAGGACTAAAAAATCTCCAAAAGTCTCCCTCTCTAAAATACCTTAAAAAATAACAAAAAAGAAAACCAAAATGCCCCTCCACAAGGGGCATTTTTGCCCCTGAGCAAGGAATAGTGCCCGGGAAGCCATCCAGCCCGAGGCCCGCCTAGGCCTGAGCAATGTGTCCAAGCCCCCCTAGCCCACCTACTTGGCCACCTAAGTGCTAACGGGGAGCAGTTTTTAAAACAATGACAGAATCTATGAGCCCCAATCATATGCAGCGCTCATGATTGACCCGTCAAAGCTCGCCAATAAAAATTTAGCCCCAATCATACACAATAAAAAGAAACAATCTATGAGCCCCAATCATACACAATCATATGCAGGGTTTATGCTAATAGTGACCCCCTAAGGCCTCGTAGGGCTTCCTCTCGGCCATGGTACCTAACCACTACATTCGATGAAATTGATCATCTTTGCAGGGATATGGACGTCTTATGGCGGCATACATGAAGGACGTCCAACGACTTCGCAGATCGCTTGGCGAAAGAGGGAGCTAATAGGCATTTACAAGATCAAGGCGGGGTCGTTTCCTTCTTTGCACAAGACCTCTGGCACAGCTCGCTTCCATAGCACATCACCTGGCTTTTCTAGGCCTCCTCATTTTTTGTAGTTTTTCAAAGCTTCATGTAAAACAATTACATCTGGCGGTCTTATAAGCCCTTTCTGTATATGATACGCTGACTGTAGTTTACCAGTCCACCCGGGGGTGAACTTGGCTTCCTCTCTCTTGTACACTTCTTACCCAGTAATACAATGTTAACCTTTCTCAAAAAAAATAGTGGAATCACATTTTCAATACGTGAATTACAGATTCCCCCCTTAAGAGTAAGTCAAATACACATATCATTATAGTAAAGGGGGAGACTCTATGCACATGTACATGTATCCCTCTATAAGGTTGCTTTCCAGAATGCGGTTGTCCGCTATACAAGCCATGCAAAAGTCTGTAAGGATTTGGCCATCGCTCTCATAGGACTACAATCACTCGCAAGAGACAACAAAGCTCTATTGGCCTACAAACCATCCCTAGGCATCTCTCTAACCTCCAAAGGGGATGACCCTCCAGAAACCCTAAACGATAGTGTCTATGCCTAAGGGAATGGGTTTTTTACATGACCTGGGCCATAGACCGCTTAACACTGACTCACTTAACCAACTATACACTCCCACTGAACAATATAATTCACTATATTTACTACATTTAAATGCTCTCATGGGCTTTAAAGGCCACAAACCCTAATAGTTGTCACCATGGAAACGATCCTCATCCGAGCCTAATTTTACTTTTTTGTAAACCCATGTTAGTGGTGCCATGCAGTTCTACATGGCAAATCACACCCATGATTAAAAAAATGACATTTTGAACACATTTACGAGAACAGTATTACCTTCTCTCTTCAAAATATTCCTAATTTGGGTGTAAAAATCTGATTGGAAAGATTACAAACATTGAGAAATTAAGAATCAACTTAACAAAGAAGATCTATATATAGAACTAATTTCCTTCATTTCTAGAAACAATACGGAGTGAGGGGACAAATATGCACTATTCTTGAAAGTATTTTAAAGAGTGCCATAACCAAAGAGAGATGGCTTTAGGTTCTAATTTGGCATACAAATGTTGAGAAAAATCGCTGAAAACCTCAAATGATGGGATTCGTATTATATATTATGGCTCAGCTTGGATGTCTATGTTATTAGCAGACAGTGAATGTATTATTGAGCTTGGAAAAGAGCAATCTAGGAGGTTAGGAGTTCCTTGTTTTGCATTATCTTGAATTTTCATATTCACCAATAGTGTTATGAATATTGTTGCCATGCACAAAGTCACACTATCATGTGAATCACAGTACCTTGAGCAAGATTGTAATCTCAATTCTCTCCATCTTTGAAGTTTTTTTCAGTTTCTTATATTACTTGTTTATTATCTGATCATTTTTATGGCAGTTAAAAGCCTAGAGAGCTTGTGAAAATGATATTTATAGTGGAATATGCACTTCAGTGGGAATGTGTGTGTTGACTGACTAAAGGTTAAGCGATTTATGACATTGGTCATGTCCAAAAGCTTTGGCTCTGGGCATGTGCTACTATCGAAAAGGGTTTGTAATGGGTCATCCCTTGTTGAGGTCAGAGAGATGCCCAAGGATCATGTTTGTAAGCTAGGAGAATTGTTCGGTCTCCTTTGTGCGGTGTAGGCATGAGAGAGCAAGGGCCAAAGCCTAAACAAACTTCTTCACATAATGTATACATGACAGCCACATGAGTGGATGCCCTATATAGGGACACGTCAACATGTGCATAGAGAGCATTCTTTGCACCGTGATGACAGGTGCTAGACTTGCTCTCAAAGAAGGGAACTGAAATCCACATTCTAAGGTTACAGCCCCATTGTTTATTATCTAACTTTAACAAGCCAATCATAAGCCCCTGCAAAGAGACTGTGGGTCATGGGACTTTGTTGGGTTGAATAAGAGAACAGTATTGGATTATGGTTTCTAGGGGAAGTTGAGTGCCCTTAGTGTCGCTTATTTTGACCCATTGGTACCAATCTACTCTTACTATTTTTTTTTTTGAAATTATAAATGTTTTTATGATTTTTCAAATAATTTTTCAGAACTTTAAAATATTATTTATGCTGTAAGTTCCATTAAAAGAGTATTTCTGAAATTTCTGAACTTTAAATATTACATGTGGGACCAAGGAACCAGCCCCACATGTGTGTGTGTCCCTTTTTTAAGAGTGGGGACCACGTGCACCCTAAGGACCACGCCCTATTTTTTTGTAAATAAGTAGCACCTACTTTTCCTGCTAAAGGGGGGAGCATGCCACCTTTTTAGCTAAAAGGTGGCATGCCAACAATTTTTTCTTAAAACAAAAAGGGTCACTCCCTGTTTTAAGAACGAAAAGGAGGTACACCCAACTTCACTATTTTTATGGTTCATATTTTAAATTAAGTTAAGATACGTAATCTAATTCTAAAGAGATTCGGTTTCATATCCTTATGGGAAATATAGAGATCAAAATAATCTTTAAATTTGATTGCATTTCAAATTTTAATAGGAGATCTAGATAAAATTTAAGATTTGATTATATTTCAATTTTGAATAAGAATTGGACTTGGGTCAATTGTGAAGGGATAAGATTCGTATCTTTCTACCCAAAATCATGATGGTTGATTTTTGGGATGGATGGAGCTGATTAAATCTCTCACCTCACAGATTTCATATTTATCCTAAAGGCCTAACTGGAAACTAGATAAGGCAATACTTAGAAGGAATCCTAATCAATTTAGGAGATAGATTTCTTTCTATAAAAGGATCAAGTTTGAGCCCCTTTAAAACTCATTACAAGATCTTTCTCTCTCAAGACAAGATCATCTCTCTCACACCACTTTCTCTCTCCTCTTTCCTTCATGCACCATCAAAAGGGGAGATCCTTCTCTCTCAATCTCACGCCACCCTCTCTCTCATCTCTTTTTTTATTCACGCCATCCAAAAAGAAAGACAAATAGGTGGTGGCAGTTGAAAACCTTGGGTGAGGGTTTGCTGATTTTTTGAAGGAAAAAGAGGTATGTGCAGCTTAGAGTGAAATTAATTCTCAAGTTCAACCCTAATTTGTTCCTATAGGATTTCTATACACCCTAGTTTATTGTTGAGCTCTCTATAACCCTAAAAAAGGAAGTATTGCCAACAAAACTTCCTCATCTCAGAATTCCCAGTAACACCATAAGGAGCAAAAATGCGTGAATGTCAAGGAATTGAATGTGGGGTGTACAAAGTCCTAATAGGGCAACTCCAGACATCTTCCAATAAGTCTTCCCAGTGGTTTTAAATTAAGTTACATTATTATTTTCTATTTTTTGTAAATTTTCAGGAACTTATTTTGTTCTAAAAATTATAGTGGGAGTTAGTTTAAAGTTCTTGGATAGCTTGTATTTCTCTTGGCAACGAAAATAAAGATCCTAAGTTGCATCTAGGGCATTATTTATATTTTACAGCAATATATTGGAGCCCATGTAAGTGGAATTCAGGTAATAATAATGATAACTAAAAGATCTTAGTGAACAAATAACCACATAACTGGGTAGATGTTCCTTTGGTTCTAGACAACTTAGCAACTTATTGACTTCCCTATGTGCATAAAAGCTTGCATGTGCATCTATTGAGGAATTCCATGGAGATAGTGAAAGGTGAGAAATGAAAAATAGCACAAATTCTCTTTTTATATTATTATACAGGCAAATTATACTTAGAAATCCCAAGCCAAATGCAAAAACTATGAATACATATGCAAATAAAATCTATTACAATATAAGGATCATACTCTTACTAGCTTAAAATAAAACTTTAAGCTTAAAAAATGATTGAATACACTAACAATTAGGAATATAAAACAAGAAGAATAAAGCAATAAGAAACTGGGAAGCCACTTAAAGTAACATGACTAGGACCACCTCCATAGGACTTAAAACACCCACTCTAGATTACCAAGCCGATGATGCATTGATCCAATGGACCTTGTTGAATCCTCTAGAAGATAAGAAGCTTCAATGGAACACCCTAACTCAAAAGTAGGGCTGAGGTTGAGAGCATAACCAAGATGGACCTACGGTTTCTTCTCAACCGTCTGAAAATAACTTGGGTTTCTTTTCAACCCCTTAATATGGGGCATGCCACAACTGGATTACACCTTAGGCTCAACGTAGCACCTCCCCATACTCTTGTGTTGGGCATGCCTCGCCTAGAAGGCTCCTATGGGTGCATGCCCAACCTAGGAAACGAGGAAGAGTGAAGAGAGAGATTGACATGGAAGAGAGAAACAGGCCACGAGAAGGTGCTGAGAATGAGCAGGGTGAACCCCTTTATATAGTGCTTTCTGGGGTCTAGGGTTGCCCATTCTAATTCGCATTTAGCTTTGAAGAGTCCAAGGTAATCTTTGGGGTGAAAAGAGATTTAATCTAAGTCAGATCAGCCATCATAATGAAGGAGTGAATCCTAGAATCAGTATCCCTTCGATCCTTGACCCTTATCCTCTTTTAGTTCTAGCAGGATTAGGTTTATCAAAATATATATGGACTAGGTTTATATAATAATCTTCTGGAAGCCCTATCTCAATTAATCTTCTACAAACCTTATCTAATTTCAAGATAATCTCATAAACTTTAAAAAAACTTATTTTCTTTAACAAACCTTATCCAAGAGTCCCATTCTAATCAAACTCCATCCTCTCCCACAACCACCTTAACGTTGACTTGGTCAAACATCGCCCAAGTAGGCGAAAGAAAGAGAGGAGTAGGACATGTGAGCCATAGAGCCCTTGTGGTCCCCATTTCCCACATAAGGGTTGATCATCCATATGTGGGCCAATGCACATTGGGTCCCATGTGGATCCCATATTTTACAAAGCTCTAAACAATTGTTTTTAAACGGCACAAAATTAGAAAACAATTTGAATTTTTAATTAGTAAAAATTAAGTATTTTGAATTAAAAATTCATGGCACTAGAATAGAATGTTTAATCAATACAGAAAAATTTTGTGTTCCACAGCTTTTCTAAAACATAAAAGAAAAACTTTTAAACGAGGATTGGATCCATATATTAGAATATGCAATTTCTAAAGCACTCAAACCTTTGTTAAAAAATTGTGACCTATAGGTTGTCTTCTCAAACAACTCCAATGGAACCTATGACCTACAGTCAATAGTTGGCCAATAATAGTGGGGGCGCAAATGAAGCATGGATTACAAGTTCACCACCTAAGGACAAGTCATATCCATAAGGACTCAGGATGAATACACGGTATCATATTAGTGTAAGGGGTACTCCACACAGCACATGCACATAACACATCCCAGTTGCTTCCCATAACACGGCTATTATGTGTACATGCCATGCAGCGATTGAAGATTTAGCTTTTGTGTTGGCAAGCCTTCAACCGCATGCAGCATCCAAGCTCACAACATCATTCTTGGGTATTTCTCCGACTTCTACAAGGGATGACCTTCAATAGAACTCTCTCTGATAGTACCATATGCCTAGGGGTAAGAGTTTTAGACTTGGTCCCAGATCTAGACAACTCATTCCATGTGAGTCAACCAACAAAACATAAAATGCCATATTCGTCCTATGAGGACCACACTCCCATTGTAGTACATGTCCACTATGCAAAAGTTAGCATATCCACTATAATCATGACTTTTACATGCTCTCAAGGCCTTCAAAGGCTACAAAACCCCAACAAATAGCACCGCTTAAGAATTCCCTAAGCCAATTTTCAGCACTCCTCAAACGTTCAATAAATTGTCATCATAAGCAGAATAAAAAAGCAACCAAATTGACATCAAATTAATATTGCCTTTGCTTGTCTCTTAAACTCAAAACCAATCTGAAAAATAGGAAGGGCAATAGTATAGCATTCAGCATGCCATAGACAATCAGTATCATATCCTTCATTTAGACAAATAAAAAGGTGCAGAAAAAATTGAGTAGGTCATAATTCAATGTTCATTCTTAAAGGAAGGTCATCACCTAGCCAAATGAAACAAAAAAAATTAAAAGAAGAGGTAAAAAAAATAAGAAACAAAGGACACTTCCATTTTAACTACTCAACTTACTTCTCCCGCAATGAATGAATAGAGAACTCATCCCCGAAAAATAAGATTTGTTGTAGCTGAATTTCATTCAAAGTTAACACCTAAAAGAAAAGTAACACTTCATCAACTAAAAGTTCGAGTTAACACATCTGCTTATAAGAATAGAAAGCCAAGTGACAAAGTCAAAGAAGATTCCAATGCATATCTAATAACTTAGGGTAGCGAAAGGCAGACCAAGCGAGTTAGCTCTGACTTTACGGTATAAGTTGGGGTGCCCTCCTCAAATTTCCCAGACTTGTCTACCTGCAGAAGAAATGCACAAGTGCTCCAAGACAAATCAGAAACTTCATAAATAATTTAGAGTATTTACAATCTAACAGAAAAGAACAAATGGTAATCATATTCTATTCAAGTTTAAAGAAAATATCTAGTATGGCACAAATACAGAACATCTTGTCAAAGTGTCTCCAATCACACCATTCAAAATATGATAGGTAAACGATAAAATGACAAAGGACTGTCAACAGGATATTCAAAATGGTATTTATTGTGTGTGCCAAACATGAAAACCAATCAAAGAGTCCATAATCTAACATAATCACCACAAAAACCTATAGGAACAGAAATAACACAAATTCCATTCAAATGAAAATCTATATGACAAATTGTCTGACACTGATCATTCAACACAATGACATTTGATTCAAACAGAAAAGACTCCAACGATTCCAAAGCCATTTCCAAATCAGCAGTCCCCAGAACGATAAAGCAAATTGATGTGTTAAGACACAAAATACAGAACAAGCCACTGGCTAGAATGTACAGAAAAAATAAAATAAAAACCAGAGCTAAAGCCCTTCCTAGCTAAGAAACCAAAACAATGGAATCCACAGGTGTATTCTTCATATTAGAATGTTATGTTTCCCAGTAGAATTTTCAGAAATTATGAATCTGTTAGTCCTCTTTGAAATACTCGAGAATTAGTTTATAGATGGGGGGAAACATGGGCTTAAAGCCCATGCATCCCATGGCCCACATTGGGCTAGCAAAAAATGGGAAGTAAATAACAAGAACATCTACCTTAGGTACAAGAAGGTCACTATCGGAAAGCTAAAGGTTTGCCATTGAATGCATGCAAAGTCACTACCGGAAAGCTAAAGGTTCTTTAATTTTCTGAAACACCCTTAACCACCCAATTCCCCTTATTACAGCTAATGGTGATTGTGATCTTCTAGTACCAAATATAAATAATATTATAGTATACAACTTAAAACATATCAGTTGCCTCTCTTTTCCAAATATTGGGTTTCATATGTTTATTGTTCCCCTAAAGGCACCACCATTCCTCATCAATCAAGCAGAGGAATTTGAAAGCAACAAAATTCTCAATTTTGTAGAGAAAAAGAAGATTTACAAATATTCTTAGCTACCACATATTCAGCTTTTTGTCAAGTACTTCCACATAGAAAACCTTATTACATCTCAAAAGGAAAAGGAGAAGAAAATCCTATCCAGAACATTCTACCAAACGTTTTGGCCAAGCTCCATATATATATATATATAAACTAGACTTGACTTAGTATTGCCTCTCATCACAAGGATATAATTCCCAAACGTTTCCAATTGAAATAAGTTTTTCATGGCATCTAGAAATAAGTCCGATACAAATGAAGCGTCATATAACATGTTCTCATTGCATATCAAAATTGTAAGTTTTTCTTTTTCTTTTTTGATTGGTGAGATCAAATCTCTGTTCTATAGAGAGTAAAAAATCACTACCTCGTTTATAAATTTCTAAAACTCGTTATGCTAGAGTGACTCTCACCAAATCTCTGTTCTATAGAGAGTAAAAAATCACCTCTTTTATAAATTTCTAAAACTTGTTATGCTAGAGTGACTTTGTTGTAATGATATCATTTTATGGGGGGGCTAAATCACCATATGCTTCTAATTTCCAAACAATAACGATTACCATTGTTTATGGAATTGATGTTGCCTCATATTTTTAGTATGTGCAGTAATTCTCCCAATGTACATATTGTTTATTCTAGACAAATTCCAGTATCAAAAGCAAATCATATGATTCAGTTTACCCAAAGTTCAACACAAACACAAATCAGATCTATAACAAGGTATGCGTAAGTTAACTCAGGAGTTGGTACTTGGAACTCTGATTTGTGTCCAAATCAGATCTATAACAATGTATGCAGTAAAAAGAAAAGACTTCAGAAAAGAAAAACAAAAAACAAAAATAAAATTATATATATATATATATTAAAAAAAAAAACAAAACAAAACAAAAACGAGGATTATGGCTACTAAACACATACCACAAGCCAGATGGTTACATTAAATGGTTTTATGAGATAATCATATCTTCCAATATCTTGACTTGTTTCGGAAATATTCATGACATCTCTGTCTGGGTACCCTTCATATGAGTTCCAATAAATACCCATATCCAAAATCTTCACAACCTTGTTGACCTGAGTGCCTTTAAACTTCACATCAACATTCCTGTGGGAGAATTAGATCATAAAGTGAAAATTAGCCCCATTATACAAGTTTCCTCTAAAATATGTCCCAAAACAATCAAACAAGTAATATCCTGGAAAACATGCAACTCGTAACTAAGAAGCACTCTCTGAAACCATGAACTTGATTACTTTGAAAAAACATGAAAGAATGTGATCCATAAGAGCGAAGAAGAAAATAAAATTGAAGAGTATGTTGTAGATAACATGAAACAGCCCCTATATTTATCAGGAAAAAAATATGCATAAAAGCTCATCTATCTAGGTTTGATGGAAGCCTTAAAATTTTAGAAGAACTACAGAAATAGGTGAGCATAAGAAGAGGGCACAAAAAATGGGAGCCCGTGAAATAGTGAGGTAGCAATGAGAAACTGAAATATATGAGGTAACCACAATATCCATAAACTATATGAGGCAGACAGACACCTATTATATAGTATAACTTAATTTTCAAAGACATTACATGTCCATACAATGATTAAAATGGCCTATAAGACCTGACTTAAACTTAAATTTTATAATGACAGTTTTACTCCTGTGAATATAACATGTGCACAGTACTCGTGAATAGTACTTATGAATATTATTTATGAAGTAAAAAATAAAAATAAAAACCTAGAATCCCTAAAAAACTAAAAAACCCTATAAAGAAATCCTAAAACTAAAATTATAGTATCTATCCTTTAAAGTTGAATAAAAATCAAAAATAAAAATTATTTTGCCCTGCATCAGGTTATAACCCAAAACCAAATGATAAAAATTGTATAAGGTGTAATTTTTGTGAAAAAAATACTAATGGGGATATTAGCCGATTCAAGAAACACCTAGCTGATTATCAAAGGGAATGTTGCTTCTTGTAAAAAGGTTCCTGAAGCTATTAAGGACGAGATTAGAAAAAAATTGAATTTAGTAAAACCCGAAAAGGAAGAAAATGAGCCTCGCTACATGGAAATATCTTCTCCAGGTTCTTCTAGAAGTGGTGATCGAGGTTGCAAGTATGGTCATAAGGTGTAATTATTGTGGAAAGAATACTAATAAGATATTTATCAGTTCAAGAAACACCTTGTCAGTATTAAGGGGGATGTTGCCCCATGTAAAAATGTTTTTGGGGCTACCACGGAGGAGATTAAGCGATATTTTTTTTGAAGAAATCAATAAACACAAAAGGCAAGAAAAGGATGAAGAGGCACCAGACAAAGCAGCCAAGACTCCAAGGGCCTCATCTGCAAAGCGTAAGAGGGGAGTAGAAGAAGAGGAGGATGAGGAAGATTCAAAAAAAATAGAGGAAGACAAGCATTATGTTGAAGAGGAATATGATTGTAATGATGATGGCCTAAAATCCAATGCGTATGATGAGACTTACCCTACTTTTTCTAATGATGATTGAAAACACTTGACTCTTGGTGTTAAGTCTTAGACTGTATATTCTCTTGGTGTTAAGTCTTAGACTGTATATTTTATTTTTCTTACCTTCTAGTTTCTACTATCTACTCTTATGTGTATGCCTATATGTTGTATCATTATATGGAAATATGGATTATGGAATGATATGAACTATGGTGCATGGAGTATAGTCTATGGAGTATGGATTGTGCCTGTATTACTAATTTACTAATTGTTATTTTATTTGATTTTTGTTTATGCTAGTAGTCTATCTATTACGAATAAACAAGGGTTTGGAACTTTTTTTATTATGGGATTTTTAATATTTTATGATGTATATTCATATTTCCCTGTCCCCTGCCCATCTTCTTCAATCTAGGTCCTAGGCCCGCCAGGTTCTTAGCGACTACTTAGGAGCTAGGCGGCCAGGAACCTCTGCCTGCCTAGGAGCCGCCTGGCGTTCTTTGGAATACTGCAATTAACTTAAGTAATTAATCAATAGGATAGCTACAATTACACCCTTTGTACTATTTGAAACAACAATTACTAGACCTCTCTAAAACATAAAGAATTTCAAATTTATGATAAACAATTTCTTCCATGTCTCCCTCCCTTAAACCCCTTTGGTGCACTCTCTAACCCGCTATCTTCCATGGCTATAGGATAAAAATTGTTATTCCTTTACTCCCATATCTCTCCCTGCCTTCTTAGAACACATATTCTCCCTCTAATTTCCATGAAAATAGGATGAAACAAATATGTATTCCTCCAAAAAAAGGAGCACATCTAAATATGTGTAAAGTTAATAACGGAATCCAAGAGCTCAATTGCCATAAACCTCAATCAATTTAGGTTGAAATCCAGGCAAGGAGAACTCTTACTTTAAATATAAGAAAGATAACGCTCCATATACATAGAAAATTTTTTATTTAACATCAGAAATTTCATGTTGTTTTCTCTACTGATTTCATTTGCATTAACTATTGTTTCCTATGAAAAACAAATGATACAATAGATTATAGCAACATACATTTACAATACAACTGCCCTGCATAATAATATTCTGCAACGGTTGTAAAGCATGTAATGAAAAAACATAGATATCACAAATTGGATAATGTTCAGCTCAAGCAACATTTACTAAGTATTTAATAGTTTCCAAAGTGTCTAGACCATTAGAAATCATACGGAGGAATGGCAAATATAGATACTTGGCTTAGATCAACACCCAGAGAAAAAAAAAAAGAAAATTTTTCTCAAAGTAATTACTTATGACTCACATTTCAGTAATAAAATGCAACAAACTGGAACTGCAAACAAAGTTTTAAAACCGAAAGAAAGTATGCTTTTCCATAATAACATTCAAAACAAACCCATTTCGATTCTGCTTAGCTCCAGTATCTGTCATGATATCAAGTCTTGAAAACTTTAGGCCAGAAATGAAATGTGCCTGAAAGGGTCAAAAAGATGCATAATTAAATGCTCAAAAAGGCAAGTTAACAATAATTTGCATATATGTGTCGTAGAAGAGTAATGCCTCACATATGTAGAGAGTGAATCAATTTCCATACAAGTATAAACTTTATGAGAATAGTGAACCATAGAAATTAAAAAAACAAAAAATGAAGCCTTCTTGAAACACCAAATGTGAGGCATATGAAAGGAAAAAGGAATTAAATTAAGGACACATTCAGGCATGTGCATGCCCACTTTTCAGCCAAATGAATTTGACTTTTCAACTAGCCGAGCTGCGAGCTACAGGTATTGTTCATAGGCACCATTAAAAGTATTTGTGTCAAACGCCTCAACCTCAATATCCAACATGGACAGGAATTTATTATAGAAACTATATAAAACCACCTCAAACTCAATATCCAAGATAGACAGGAAGTTAATAAATAAACTACATAATATAATGAAATTTTTAAAAGATAGATATTAAATCCAAAAAAAGAATTTCAACACAATGAAAAATTCCACAAAAAGAAAATAGAAAATTATTTTTAAGTGACTAGGTTTATCTCTACAGTTCAAAGCAGTCCTAGACAACACATGGTAAACCTCTGCCTCAGTCCACTAAAGAAAACAAAAAATGATTTTTTTTGCATAATTTTTACTTTTGCAGCTCAAACACAAACCATAACTGAACCCCATAGAAACTGCGGTCATTACCTCCTCTAAGAATGATCTTTATATCTGCTTCTCTCAGTATCACGCCCAAAATAAACCTCATCAAGTTATTCTACCTTTGTATCAGCCATTAAATGCATATTTGAACTTAACTCATGAACGCGAAGCATCCTCATTCAAACGTAGAAGACCTTTATCTAGAGCTCAAACCCTAAATAAACATTTACCCAAAACTACTTCCTCTAGGACAAAATTCCTAAATATCAGCCCAATAACATTTTAAAACTGCGTTTGTTTCTCAATAGTTGTAGCCTACACCGATGTGGCAACAATCCCATGTGGCGACATCTTAGGAAAGTATTTTCCTTTTCTTTTTTCAAAACACATGTACAGAGAGCAAAAACTCCTAATAAAGGCATGGAGAGATTGAGGAAGATGACGCATATAGAATTAGAGCAGGGTGGGCGAAGTGGAGATGTGCATCTGGAGTTCTATGTGATCACTACATATACCAATGAAACTAAAAGGAAAGGTTTATAGGGCAGATTTGGAATCTCAGGCATTTCCAACAACTATGGACCCACTTGACGAGCACCGAAAACAAATGAAGTTTGACACATGGACAATGAGAGGATCAGATTATATATATAATTTATTGACTAATGGCTACAATGTCTCAGATAGTAATTCTAAGCATTTGTTGGGTTTTGTGGCCTTTAAAGGCCTAGAAAACTTGTAAAAATGATATTTATAGTGGATTATGCACTTCAATGGAAGTGTGTGCGTTGAGTGACTAAGGGTTGGGCCATTTATGGCCCTAGTCGTGTCAAAAGGCCATGGGCATGTGGCACTACTGAGAAGGGTTTGTAGTGGGACATCCCTTGTTGAGGTCGGAGAGATGCCCAAGGATCATGTTTGTAGGCCAGGAGAGCTATATGGTCTCCTTTGTGCAGTTGTAGGCCTGTAAGCGCAAGGGCCAAAGCCTCAACATACTTACGCACGGCATGTACACATGACAACCGCATGGGAAGCAGCCCTTTAGAGGGACACGTGTACATGTCCATCGAGAGAGCCCCTTTTGCACTGTAGTGACAAATACTAGACTTGTTCCTAAAGGGGAGGACTATAATCCACATTCCAAGATCATAGTTTCATTGTTTTATTATCCAACTTTGACAAGCCAATCATGAGCCCCGATAAAGAAACTGTGGGTCATGGGATTTTGTTGGGTTTGATAAGAGAACATTGTGGATCATCGTCTCTAGGTTAGGAGGAAAGAAATGACCTCAACTTCCTCTTCACGGCACCTATCGCCATGGCCACATCCCCGGCCTCCACTTCCTCCATTATAAGACGGACGGATGGTTCTGCACAGCTTTAGGTGCACGTTTGATGTTGAAGAAGGGTCTTGAAGTAGCAAGGAGGCGCAATTTTGAAAAGGATGAAAAGGGAGGCTCGATGATAATCGAAGTGACCAAAATCCCATATTCTTCCCGCAAACAAGTGTATAGTATCCTTTGTCCTTGTCACTTGCTAACTCTTGCATCATAGTAAGTTTATCGCGAAGTAACTTTTGTTGAAATATTCCATTCCTGCCATTTTTTCATGCATGCATGCTTCAAGTGCATCACACTGCCTCATATTCTAGCGAAAAAATGTCATAAATTGCCTTCGATAGTTCTACAGCAGTGACCATTCCAATAAGTCATACTAGGATGTCTTCCAACAAAATTAGGTTGACCCATCTAACGAGTGGATGGTCATTAGCAACCCATTCTTCCAAAGTCGTGTCGGTGGAAAGAACATTCACTGTCTTCCCATTTGTCGCTAATCTCTTCCTTAGTGACAAGTTTTGGAAGGAAATTTAGAATATCCATCTACATGCCCCATAAGTCATGAGCCACGAATGCAGGGTTTGATAAGGCCTTCCAAATTATGACATTGGATGAGTTCAACTTGGTGCTCATAAGAGAGAGGTAAAGAGAGATCTGGGTTATTGTGAATACAGTGGCTGATTTGAGGCTAAAAGAAAGAGAGATATTAAGGTTTAAAGAAAGAGGGATTTCGGTTTTTGCGGATCGATTTCAGATTTTGGGGGGGGGAGGGGGCAGAGAGAGAGATTAAAATTTCAAGCCAGATCAAAGGAATCAAGCATTAGATTGAGGTTTAAGATTAAAGAAGCTAAGAATGAGATTAGGGTTTGAGAGAGAAATCTTGTGATTTCGAGCAACAAATTGGAGGAACCGAGAATGAGATTAGGATTTCAGATTACGGAGGGTAAGGGAGTGTCTATGTGGTTATGGATTACATAGAATGTCAAAGGGTGATGCCTGATCTAATACCTTGTAAGTTTGATATTTTGTAACTAAGAAGAAAGAGACTAAGATGAGAAGAGCAAGAGAGAGTGGTGTGAATCCCTAATTCTTATGTGTTGGAGGTGCCTTTGGCGTGAATCCCTAATTATTATGTGTTGGGGTTGGCTTTGCCATATGTGATAAACTATTACATTGTGGGATGTCAAGGTGTGTACAATTACAATAAATGTCCTTCATATCCAGGGATATCATTACTTAGTCAACAAAAAAGGTGAATACTCTCAAAAAAAAAGAAGAAACTATAAAGCGATAATGCCAATCATGCCCCTTACACATGGTACCATGACATGATACATAGTCATACACATTTGACACAAGGGAAAATTTCGGTGTGGATGCAAAAAATTAGCTGCAAGTGTAAAACAAACTATAGGGATTAGGAAATGCAAACTACTATTATAATTTATCATCACTATATAATGAGATAAGAATGCCTTATAATGATATAGAAGAACAAAACTAGCACCCATTATAGGCAATACATAAATGAAAAAATCAGCCATATAGACATAGATACATGTGGACGTATAAAATTCAGTTCCTTTAAGAGCATGATGCATGTATACTGACTCACTGCCCCTCATAGGCACTTTGGAATTTTCCAATCCTCTTGGTAAGAGTTGGATGATGCTTTTTGATCTGGTTCCTGGTTGAAGCCTATCTGTGATAAATGAAAACTTAATTTTTGGGATGGTTTATAGGATCAATGTTTTGGATCGGCTTCTTTTTGTTGATTGCTTTGCTACTATGTCATTGTAACTTTTAGAAAGCCATCTTTTTTATTCAACTTTCTCACCCCCCTTTCCAGAAGGGCTTTTTGTACATAGAGCTTCTGCCCGGTGGATAGCCTATACTTTGTGATTCGTTGCACTCTCTTTATCTACTAATTAAAGGTTAACTTTCTCAAAAAAAAAACTTTCATATTTTTATTTCAAAATATTATGGGGGAAAGAGATCAAGCAGAAGATCTTTGTATGTTGATAATAAGTATGTAAATAGTGTGCGATCATTCACAGCATCGCACCATGTCATGGAGCGTTGTCTTAAAGGAGTCTTATGGTGTCAACCATCGTTACTAAGATTGGAGCGAGGGCCGATCCCGTAACGATAAAGGGAGATCGGGATCAAGCGATGCTCGAATATCCATAGCTGAGGGATCGAGATCCGTATATCTTGTGGTAAGGGGATCAAGATCCCAACATGTAGGGAGCGTAATTTAAATTTGCCCAGGATCGAACAATAAAGTATATGGGATAGGGGTCCGTGAATCTTAGAATCAAGGCCTAGAAGATCACTTAACTAGGGTAATCTAGTTCGGGAACAATTTCCAATACAAGGATTCAAATCCCAGTGTCCTTGACCTTGTTTTCCCTCCTTTGGGTCCTTTCACTTAGATGCCATTGGTTGACATTGTCGATGGAAAGGCAAAGATCTCCATTTCCCACTCTCTCCCCATTCCTCCTTTATATTGTCAATATTAGAAATTTAGAATTAAATCTTTTATACCCTGACTCTCTTTGTGCTGCCTCTCAAAAAGTGGGGGCCAATGAGCATCACTGCTTTGCATTCACAATGCTAGCAACCTCTCTCCCCCCCCCCTCCCCAGTGGTGAAGAATCTCTCTCTCACACACACACACACACAGATATACACACATAGGAAAGTTTTGCGCACTATCCTATTCTCTCCAAATTCGTTGATGGGTACATTATTCTCTCTCTGCCCCACACCCCCCCCCCCCCCCCCAAACTACAAAAATAAGAGATGAACAAGACCTAGTGAATTATCTTGAAGGAAGGTAAGCCTATCAATAGTGACCTCTTTCCTCGTTTATAATACCGCAACTCACTTATTCTTACTATCTTCTTTCCTCTTCTTCCTTCTCTCTCCCTACCCTCTCTTGTCGTCTTTCTTTGAAATCAGTAACAAATCATGACTCACAAAGGTGTGTAAACTGTAAATGTAAAATATATAAGAAATCCAAACCTTTACATAAATCGTAGGTCATAAAAAGAAAGCAACTCCCCAAGTAGGGAATCTATGGCAAATTGTCTAAAGCTCATAGTTTAAATAAAAAAATTGCCATGCACAACAACTAAAATATGTATTGATCCACACAACTATTGTAAACGATCTCCAAGTGTGTCAATGAACCTCGTTCCCAATGTAGAAGAAGCTCAGTTCCAAGTTTGTGGAGGCTCGGTTCCAATTAAATGTGGACCCATGATTTGGATAAGAAGGACCTAGATCCCATTTATCCGGGATCTAGATCCCCAATTTTGTGGATAGAGTTCGCTACAATCAAAAAATGCTTGGACTGAGATCCCTTGTCCCGAAGCGCAAGATCGACCTTCTGGAGATGGAGCCACCACCTCCTTGGGAGATCACAATAATTGTGTCAAACAATCAATGTAGTCATCAAAGACTGAAGTTCAAAAATATTTCCAGAAGACAAAGTTATGGGGACTACAATCCATTGGACACCTTCTCTAGAAGTTAAGCTCAAGTTCAATGGCATCCTTGGTGAACTTATGTCCCTCCAAGATAGCTAGTTATTTTTAGGGACTCCTCGGGGAACGTCTAAAGCATTAGTTACCCTAATCTCTCATCGAAAGTCGTGATACCAACTCGGAACCCTAATTCGGCGGTTCCAACTTGGAATCTTCACGGAACTTATTTCCATGTAGTTTAGAACTTGATTCCTTATTTTAGGAATCTCGAGTCCAACACTTTTAGAATCTCATTTCCAATATTTACTGATTCTCGATTCCACAATTGGTAAATATCGCTTCCACATTCTTGAAACTGGTTTCCACATTTACCAGACTTCTACCACTTCCCCCTATTTTTTTTTTTTGCTTTTTTCTTATAGGAGATGATTAGAATTTTTCAAAGCATCAAACTACTCGAGCTGAACATTCAAACTCGAGCTGAACATTCAATCTCAAGCTACAATGTGTGGTCATCATTTTTTCCATGAAATAACCAATAGAAACCAAAGTGGTTGTCCACGTTCTTATTAATTCTTTACATATGCATCGTATCGATCCAATAGAGAGATTGCAACCCCAAGATGTTAGAAACAATGTAAACGTACATTTGTTCAGTCAATGGATAGCATTTATACATGTATAGTTTCCCTCGCAACTCCCTTTTGATTCCAAAGATGTCGAAATCTTGTTCCATAAATGAAAAAATCCCCGATTCAATATTGGTTGATTCCAACTAGGTCGGAAACTAGATTCCACAGAGCTAGGAATCTCAATTCCATCTAAGGATCTCGATTCTATTTTGGTTGAATCTCAATTCCGAAAAATAAGAATCTCGTCCCCCACGATTCCTGTTCTATGGACACTGATTTCGAAAATAGGAATCTTCCAGCAGACGATGATTACAAGCTTTCAATTTTTAAATTGATTCAGTTTCCGAATCGCTTTAGGTAACTATGGTCTAGAGAATTTTTCTCTAGCCCATTTAGGGATGACCTCGTCCCTGGATAAATCTCTCTGTTGAACGCAGTGTATCATAAGTGTTAAGCGGGTTCTAGGCGACCTGGGGGGTCCAGGCCGCCCAGCGCCTAGGCGGGAGCCCAGAACCTGGGCGACTACCAGTTGAAATTTGAAAATAAGTAAAAACTATACCAAATTACCAATATAATACCATATTACTAGTTGAAAAAAAAAAAGATCGACGTTGAGAAGAGAATTTTGACAATCCATATTGTTAAAACAGTAAACTGTAAAACCATACAAGTGTAGGTAGGATATAAAAGTCAACACTCAACACAACAGAAATTTAGAAAATATATAGTATAACAAAAGTCAACACTCATGACTCAACACAACAGTCAACAGACTCAACACTTAACACTCAGCACCAAGAGGCAAGAGTCTTCAGTCATCGTCATCATCATCATCATCATCATCAGAAGGAATATCAATAGGGCAATCCTCATCATATGCATCAAAGTCGAGGCCATCATCATCAGAGTCATCTCCCTTCAATATAAGGCTCGTCTTTCTCTGTTTCTTTTGAATCTACCTCTTCCTCCTCCTCTTCTTCTATCTTCCTCTTACTAGTCTGTGCAAATGAGGCCCTAGGAGTCTTGGCTGCTCTACCCTTTTCTTTGTGCTTCTCTGAACTCAAATATTGTATAATTTCTTCCTTGGTAGCCTCAAGAACACTTTTACAAGGGGCACCATCCCCCTTAATACCGGCAAGACGTTTTTTAAACCGGTGAATGCCCCCCATTAGTATCATTTCCACAATAATTACATTTAATACAATTTTTATCACTTGGATTTGCGTTATAACCATACTTCCAACTCAGATCACCACTCCGTCTAGAACCTGGAGAAGATGCTTCCATAGAACAGGGCTTATTTTCGTCCTTTTCTGGTTCTTCAAAATTCAGAAGATGTCTAACCTCATCCCAAACTGCTTCAGAAACCTTTGTATAAGAAGCAACATTACCTCTAACACCAACAAGGTGTTTTTTGAATCGGCTAATACCCCCATTGATATCTTTTTCACAAAAATTATACCTTATACAATTTTTATCATTTGGTTTTGGGTTGTACCCATACTTCCAACCAGGATCACATTTTCTGCGAATAGCAGAAATAGATCTATGACAAGGATTTTGTTCTTGTTTTTGCCTTACATAACTTATAAATTGTTTAATCTCATCTCTGATATCTTCAGGAACATTTTTACAAGGGGCAACATCCCCCTTAATACCGGTAAGATGTTTCTTAAACAGGTTTATGCCTCTTGTATCTTTTTTACAAAAATTGTATCTAACGCAATTTTTGTCATTTGAATTCGGGTTGTATCCATATTTCCAACCTATATCTCCATTCCGACTAACTCCTGAAGAAGACATCTCAAAATAAAACAGGCAATCTAAAAAAGGCACTTACTTTGGTTACTCAAACTCCAAACTTTGATAAACACTTAGACGATTCGATCCAATGAAATGTAGTTTTTTGGAGGTTTCTTTCTCTCTAAAAGGGTTTCTTGTGGGTTTAAGTTTCAAATGAACTTAAAACCCATCTTTCTAAACTTTTATGTCTTGAAAAAAGTGAAAAAAAAAAAACACTTTTCCGCCTCTAGGAGGGGAGTAGGCCCTAAGCGCCTAAGCGGGTTCCGTACCGCCTAGGCGGCCACCCATGGACCACCGCCCAGTTTGGCCGCCTAGGCCTGTGCGATGCGTCCAAACCTTCTGAACCACCTATGCACTGGGCGGTCCGTTTTTTTGAACAATGGTTGAACGTCTTGAGAGAATACTTTGTTTCTACTAAAGCCAATTTCCTCATTGAGTATAACTTCATTGATGCCATTAGAATGGCTCAGCAAGAATCTAGGTCTCCATGGAGCATAAGGATTAGAGAAGGACATTTCTTTCTGTCATTCTCGAAATAGAAAAAGTGGGGTGAAAAATGAGTTAGCTAATGAGGAATCTCGCACCATCTTCCATTAAATTGTTTTCTTCACTATTTTGATGCCTACTCTTCTCATTAAGCGACTCCTCTACTTAATTTCATGGCTATGCTTCATTATATCCATGCGTCTTTCTTTTTTATTGTAACTGCTTTCGCTTATCTCATTTATCTTCTTTCAAAACATGTGTATGCCTCCCCTTCTATCTGCATCCTCGTATACAACAAAATTTATACACATACTAGGCTTATTCAAGAGGGATATCTGGCTCATAAAAGCAACAAACAAAAAATATCAACAGGCTATAGGATAGATAAAAGTATTTATATCGACTTTAACATGCACACACAGACCCATACATGCATACAACAAAAGCAACCTACGTGGACATTTATAGGATCCCAAGCAATTGTCCTTTAACAAAACATTGCTGCAAACCTGAAACTATTTATCCATTAGATTTTGATAATGGAAAAATGTACAAAAGAACTTCCTCAACATTAATAGCATGGACAGAAGAATATAGTAGATCCATGATCAAAGAAATAGCAAAAGCAACACAACTACTTAATTAATAAAAAAAATCGTAAGCTGGAAACTTCCATTGGAAAGAAGGCATATAGATTGGGTTGGATCATACCATTAAATCCTTCTCTTTGTTATCATAGATGACATGGAAATTGTAGATGGTCACTTGGATATTATCAAGAATCTGCAGAAAGAATGTAATACAAATCAGAGAGAATTTCACTAAAAAATATCTGAAAAAAGTAAAGAATGAGTATCAAGAGTTAGAATAAAACATCCTTCAAAAAGGAATCAAGCATATAACACTTCTCAACCAGATCTCCAAAACACTACTCAACATGATCTCTACTAAACAGGACAAAACACTCAACTAATATCATCCGACCATATATCATATACAGGCATCTCGAATGAAACCCTATAAATGCAAATCACTATCCCAACCATTGATGCAAACCAAAGCACATGATACATAGATTCATTGGCAGAATCGGATGTGGAATGGCTAATCCAGCCTAGTTTGACCAGAGGCCAGACATAAACTAGCCAGTATCAGCAAAGCGTCCTTTGATTATAAACAGAACCACCATGGTCCAATAGGGTCATGGAAAAAGAGTCTATTAAAGTAAGGGTGAGGCATCTATATGGTGTCAACTTTATACTATTGACGTAAGGTGCACCTCAAAACCATACCGAAAATGCAGTTTCGGTGCGGCAAAGCCTTGTGATGATATGGAAATCTATTGTTGCCCCAAATTATGAAATTTAATGTTCCAGAAATAATGGTGACGATCAAGCAAATCTATAAACACTTGAAAATCTCAAAAATGGACGGTCTAGATAATGTGTTAGAAGATGAACTACTTTTAGGACTAGAAATCCCTTTTTTTTTTTTCTATGAATATCGAGGTCAAGATAATCGATTCGAGGGTTTTCCAACATAGGAACAACCTTCTCTAGTGGGTTTTTCAAGTGCACCTTACTTGTACAGTATAAGGTTGACACCTTATATAAACTTTTTCCTTAAAGTAATATCTTCTCTATCATCATCATCAAAGCCTTTTCCCAACCAATTGGGGTTAGCTTAATGTAAATATCTCTTCATTGTTGATAATTTAACAATTCAGTTTCATGACAAATGATGATTTAATTTAGAAAAAGTGAAGATTTCATTCCTGATTATACAAGTATATGATAAGGCATCAAGACTTCCCCGAGACTAAGTCACCCGTCTTAACCTAAACATCCACCACTTCATTGAACAAACTCAAAATAAAAAGCTAAAATCAACTGCATTCATTGTGCAAAAGGACAATTTTTCTTTAGAACTTGTATATAAAAACCTTCATAACAAAAAACTTTGAGGCCAATAAAATTGCAGTCCAAAGGCTTATGTTGTTAACAGATGTCGTAATGGCATGAAGTTCATCAGTATTGACTATGCATATAATCACAATGAATGCAAGACCTCAAACTTCACCACAGAGGAAAAGACTGTGGGCATCACCCTCTAGAAATAACAATCCAAGAACTTGGCTACCCCATGATGATTCACATATCTACTGATAGTTATGAACCGGAAAGTCATAACTGGCATCATCCTCTTCTCATGGCCCTTAGCACAATTTTTTACTACATAATTGACTTCTCAAAACTTAAATACACAACTCTGGGAAGGACTAGTGATGACTAATATTAACTACGAAATAGTTCTATTCCGAATGATATTCAAATGTTCACCTATGTTACATATTACATATCACACACGTGACACAACCAATATGAAAACCTCACAATCATGACATTCAAAAAAACTAGACAGCAGTCCCTCACCTTAGCAGAAAGGTATGAAAGAAAAGATTGCCCCACTTGATTATCTGGAAAGCAAGAAAGAAAAAAGTCAAAAACATTCTAAAAAATAAAAAACAAGTCAAAAACATAGAGTTAAAGCAGCAGTTTACAACAGTGTGCAATTTAAATAGTTTCAAAAAAAAAAAAAAAGTGTGCCATTTAAGTGCAACTTACTTCTACCATTTCACATGTATTATATATGATACTAGTATGCAGCCTATGCATTTCACACAATGAAAATAAAAAAGAACCTAACTCTATCAAATGAACTTATCAAATGAAAGGTATATAAGATATTTTATGGGTAATTAAATACGTATGACAGAAAACATTCTCACTACGAGATAGCAGTATATTGATCTTTTAAAAAAAGTATTTCTTCCTATGTTTATTTAACCCTCTTTTTCCATATTTCTACAACTAATTCCATAAAAATATGAAGGAAATCCTCACCATTGCTTTCAAAATAAGATAGGAACTACAAAAATAATATATAACCCCACATCTAGACCAAATGAAGCAAAAATAAAGCCCATCACCACAATCACTCACTTAATAGTAGAATATACATAATTTGCGATGCATCATAGAATTCTGTGCTTTTTTGTTTTTTTTTTGGAAGATTATAATCCTATGTATTTGTTAATCTAAGTTAATATAACATGAACTGGAAATTGAAACACATAATAGGGCTTGGAACAGTACAGCACTTGAGTCTGAGTCAAGCGGTCCAACTCAGCCCCGAATCAATATAGGACTTGATTGAGACTATGAAAAACTAATGAAGTAGCCTCGAGGAAATAGTGAGACTCAACCAGTTCATGAGGCTTTTCACCGAGACCTAGAACCTTACTAGACCCAAGCAACTTGGGAGAGTCTGAGCCCAAACAAACTAGTTTCCAAACACTAATATGAACTATGTCATATATAACACTACTAATACCATGCACCTATGTTGCAGGTGTTATTAAAATGTTATGTATGTAATATTTTTTAATGATATTTTGTAAGGAACATAAATTTACAAAATCTAAATAAAAACATAAAATGAAATAAAAATTAAGGTATATTCTACAATAAAATAAAAGTAATAGTTTCTCACACATATAAGGAGTAAGCGAAAGAGACATTAACAAACAACAGTGATTGAAACACTATTTGACTGAATAGACATAAATTTAGTGAAATAAATAAATAATTTATGTGTTAAGTTAAATAATACATAAAATTTTAATATATCAAATTAACATATAAAGGGTTTTTTATTATTATGATTATTAATTGAATTATAAGCAATATTTATTACTTATAAAAATGAATTTACAAAATATAATTATTCATATGTTATTACAACAGATTAATATGAAGAACCCCAAATAATAGATTAATATTATTTAGCTAAAATTCTAATAGTATAACATAATTGTTGAATTAATGACTAATCAAAGTATCAAACTATATTCAATATCGTTTCACTAAATGAATTATTTTATTTTTATAGTTATCAAAGTATAATTATTATTATTCATGTACACATAATGAGCACATTTTTATGTCGACCAAAAGTATCCCCAAAAATAAGAAAATCAATTGCTAATAATATATAGTTACAATCTATAATTATTTGTGTAATAAGTATAATATTTAGTAGAATGTTGCAATTAATACTCCTGATATTTTTAATAATAGTTATAGTTATTTTTGTTATGAATATTATAACAGTTAT
>NW_006497767.1:420548-467244 GCF_000471905.2 Amborella trichopoda
GAGAGGGAGAGGGAGAGAGGGAGTGAAAGGAGGAGAGGAGAGAGACTTAAGGAGGGATAAAGAAAGAGAGATTTAAAGAGATTTAAGGAGAGAGGGATGAGTAAGAGGGAAGAAAGAAATGAGAGAGGCAAACAGTTATGTAGATATTTAGTTTAAGGAGGTGGGAACCTTTGGCTTTGAAACTGTTGGAAAGAGAGACAACAATTGAACCATTTTTTAGAAAGGGAGAAAATAAGGAGAGGGACACGTGTCATAGAATAACATGAGTCTCCTTCTCGTTTAATATATACTAGATATTGCGAATTATGTGTATTTATGCCAATATGAGTGGATATGTATCCTCATGACTGCACGCATACACATGCATCCAAATCTCAAGAATCCGCACACAAGAGCTTAACATGTGTAAGAGAGATAAGCAACACCATAACTATCTTCAAACCAATGTTTTACAAAATGGACCCAAGACCTAGATATATTGGGAGACCTAAGGTGTGGCGCCAATAGGATAAGATGAGAGAAAGTAGACTTAGGTGGGCTGGCAATATACAACGCAAAACCAGTACAGCACCTTTTAAGAGGTACGAGTCGATTCAAGTGGAAGGCTCAAAAAGGACAAGGGTAAGCCCAAAAGGATATGGTTTGAAGTAATAAAAAATATATGGGGACTTATGGCCTCACTGAGGTTATGGCCCTTGGTAGAGCATAACAGCAGACCAGGACTTGTGTAGTCTACCCCAATTAGTTAGGAAAAAGCTCTGATGATGATGATCGATGACCTGGATCATCCATCCAAAAAACCAGGTCAAATCGATGGATTGGCAGTCCGAATAGGAGAATCGATTAGATAGGCCGAATCCAGCTTTAAAAAAAATCCAAAAAATACTAAAAATCCCTAAAAATATTGTTTTTTTAGTTTTCAAAAAATTGATGGCGGTGTCTTATGTGCTTCAATTATTTTGCAAAAATACACGACTATTGAAATGTTGTTTGTCAAGATGTCTATTGACCATTATATTCACATCAGTGGAGAAAAGGAGCATACAATCATCATGGACATGAATACATGGCCCAAAATGGAGCATACAATCATTTAAATACAATCTAATACCAAAAGGAAAGACGGCACAGTTCTTACACCTTACTAATTTTAAAAGTTAGTCCATTTAAGTTAACCTTCATTTAAAAATTTCATTGAAACGTGATTTCCTTTATATTCTTGCATCTATATTATTTTCAAATATTGAATATTTCAAATCTCATATGCAAATATAACATAACACTATAATATTATAAAATTAGACTTGTAAGGTTATAATTATTTAGCTAAATTTAAATTTAGTTATATAATAACTTCTAATATAAAAAATTCTTATTTACATTTGTATTAAAAATAACACATTATGTAATTTAGAATATAGATAAATTGATTAATAAATTACAAGATTTGTATTATTAATGAATAATTATAATATTACATTACATTCATTTTGATATCTAAATGATCCATCTTAAGAGAAAACATGATATATTAACATGGTAGATAGTTGATATAATAATAAAAAAATTCTATATTATAAGATTTTAAAAAAAAAAACTAGTAAATTTGATGATCGTTTAGCAATATTGCACTTGCTATGCTCATATCTCTCTCGCTCTCCCTCTCTCTCTCTTGTACAAAACGTCACTGGAAGAGGGTGATGCTTTAATTTAATTTTCTCTCTTATAAAACTCAAAGGAACTCAACAACCCATTTTCGTGCATTTCTCTCTTATAAAACTCAAAGAAACTCAACAACCCGTTTCACAGTATATAGGACTGAACCCATTTTCTTTTCGACTGCTTAAAAGGAAGATCCCAAGCTTGTGGGACCACTTCTCTTTTATAGAAGAGCATCAAGGGACAGGAATGTAGCAAAAGCTTGTGGGACCACTTCTCTTTAAACTGGTGGACCCAATTCTCATAAAGTTTAGAATATCATACGATATGAGTAAGAAACAAAAAATAAAGACTAACATAAAAAAACACCTCTTTGCAAGGCCACTTCTCACAATGGTATCTTATAAAATACAATTTTCAAAAAAGAAAATATAAAATTATAAAAAAAAACAAACGCTTTTTGGAATCTGGCCAGTTCCTAGTAGAACAAGTCAATTCCATCAGGAACCAGTTATTCATGGGATGAACCGATCGGTTCCCGATATTTAGCAAGATTCAGATTGGCCTAACCAATTCCCGATCCAAATCAGCCGGTTCTGATCCAAATCACCAATTTTTTAAAACATTACTTCAGACCATCAAGATGGCCACCATCATCCCACTACTCCCACCACGTCCACCACACTATCACCACCGTGATGTTGTAGCCACCACAAGTACCACACTAGCACCACATCACGAACTCCATAAAATAAACAATAATATTTTCCCTAATACACCATACTCCGCCACCTAAAATACAACACAAGCTAAATATAAATTAGATAAAAAAAATTAAAAAAAAAAAAGGCTAGTTTGCTTTTTTTGTAGTCACCCCATTATTAACAATAATTTAAAAATTGTAATTAAAAATTAAAATCATTCATAATAATTGAGTACACAAACAAGTATAAATTACAAAGTGAAAAGATAAAAAAATGGTAAGCTTGTTTGAAATATTATTTTTTATTGAAGTATAAAAATTTGAAATAAATGATTTATGAAAGACGAAAACGTACAAATGATTTTTTAAGGAAATTTTGATTTGCAACTGTGAAGGAAAAAATGGAACAATGATAGTGCTTTAAAGATTAAAAAAAGGGAACTTTTTGTTAGAATACAACTTTGAAAAAAGGAACATATTCAAAATATTATCAATTTGAATAAAACCATAGTATTTAAAAATCGTGAAATTTGTTGCAACCAATTTTTAGAAGACTAAAAACAATAGATAAGATATATTTATATAACCAATCGAAAAAGGAAAAAAAGAAAAAGACCAGTTTCCTACAACCTATTTTTCTAAAAAACTTGTGCATAATTTTTATTAACCAGTTTCCTCCTAGCGTTGCCTTCCCATTATGTTCGTCATTTGACAAGTTTCGAGAATAAAATCTCTAACTTTTATTGATCTCGTCATCCATCATCAAGACCCTATGATCCTTACTCTTAATGCATTTAATATGGTCTAGATCTGTAGTTTCGTAAATTTCCACTCTAACTTTTGCTAGTTTGAAGACACCTTTTTCACCTTATCTTGTTTTTAATTTATTGTGTAGATTACCATAAACTTTAAATTTGGCCTTGTTAATTCTTAGTGTTTTCTTAGCATTTTTATGTTCGTCTAAGTTTTGATGATTTCTATTACACTGCCAAGTTTTATAACATGATCATTTTTTGTTAATAGCTTTCTGAACCTCATCACACCACCAAGTTTCCCCATCGGAATTTCTTTTCCCTCAAGATTCTCCTAAAACTTATTTTGTCACTTTCTTAACATAGTCATCCATTTCATTCTGCACAATATTAACTTTGTATTGGAGTTTCATTTCCCTTCTTTTACCAATTTATCACTAAATAAGTCTATTTTTACCTTTTTAAAATTCCACCACCTAGTTCTTTGAAACTTAGTGATTTCACTCCTCTTCCATCTCTTTATGCAGACATTCATAACCATGAGCCTATTTTGCGTAGTCAAGCTCTCTCCTGGAATAACCTTACAGTCTCTACATGATGGAAAATCTACCTTCTTAACTAGAAAGTATTCCATCTGGCTTTTATATGATCCACTTTCATACGTTGTAAATGTTCATTCCGTTTTTTAAAGTAAATGTTTGCTATTGCTGGTCATAGGCCATAGCAAAATCTATAATAGCCTCATCTATCTCATTTCTTTTCCCAAAACTATATCCCATATTTACCACTTCATATTCTCTACTGTCCTTCCCTCCATAGCCATTTAAGTCCCCTCCTGAAAAAGTCCGCTCTCCATTTTATAGGACGTCCGAAAATTCTTTTTATACAAGTCATTTTAAATAAGATAAAATAAAAATAAATAACAAATAAATGTCCAAAACATAGTTGTTGGCATTTTATACAGGTCACGAACCCGCTCCAAAACCTTAATCTAGTGATTCCAGCTAGGGATCTTAAATGAAACGAGGATCCATATATAGTGATCCTCGTTCTCAAGGCAACGGATTTGAATAGCGATTCTCAAGTGTATGATGCAGTGCATGTGATGTTTTCTCTATTCAGCATTAATTCATATGCAATGATTTAGGTTTGTGGCCAATGGTACTGTCAACCCATGTGTCATTCGCGATCCCTCAAAACATACGATTGTGACTCCTTCCTCATGGAATTGTGCTCCCCTATGACAAGGATCGTGCTCCCTTGCCGTAGGATTGCACGAACGACGATCCTAACCACAAGGAGGTTCTAACAATCCACGGCTCTACGGACCCAGCAGCTACTCCTTAAAACGCACACATATTCTACTCTCTACTAAACTCTCTGCATTCTAGGACTCCTTATGTGAATTCAGCTTTATCTCTATGTAACTCTATTTTCCCTCCCCCTCGTTCCTCTTTTATAGGATTATCTCTTCAAGAAAAGTTCCATACTTCCCCATCCTCGTTTCCAGTCTTATGGAAAAATCCTCTACAATATCCATAAAAATAGGGCCTCTATATGACACATTGAGGACTTCCAAAAACACCATAGGAAGTAGGAATGTGGCATGCCCTCGTAAAGAAACTAGAACCTAATGCATGCCCATAATATGAAATAAAAATCCCTTTTCATTTCTCCAATTCCCAAAATTAAACCTCATGCATAAATAAATTAATAAATAAGCACAACCCGCTAAAAACTCTCCATAAAAATATAATAATAATAAAATTTTGAAAATTAAAAAATACGAGTACATCTCTTGAATTTATTTGCATCAAAAATCTATAGTTTAACAGCTAAATCATTTTCGAAAGTCAGAGCTCTCAAATTGTATTTTCATCTGTTTCCAAACAAATAGATGGTCATTTGTAACAGAATCAATAGACCAACTGCAACGGCACAGACAGTTTATGACATGACAATGGCATTATCAACCCATTGAAAAGAGAATATTCTTTACGAACTTCATTGCATTTCATCCATCAATGGCATTTCTAAACTCTCAAAATTAGAACATAGTAATAAATTCTGATCATCACTGTCAATGTAGCATTTGGAAACTGAAAGAACTCACTAGAGACACGTCTCGATAGCTTTGCCAACTCCGCTGCAGCAAGTTTAGCTCTCTTGCTAGCAATATCTCTTTTTTCAACTGCATCTTGAGCATACTACCGATGACACAAATAAAGAAAAGAGAAATGACAATTAACAAGTTCCGAATAAAGGATTTGGTGGACAAAATAACCAATGAGTAAAGAATAGATCTATAGCTAAGATGCTTCAGTGCATAAATGTAATTAAATCATACGCTTTTCAAGAGAAACAAAGCATTCATAATTTTTATATTGTTTTAAACTGTTAACTGTAACAAAGCATTCATAATTTTCACACTACAGAATCAATTTAGTACCTCAGCATCATCACGTGGACAGGTAGATAAAAATACATCTTTTAGCTCAATCACGATAGGGTCCCAACCGAGTTTCTTCCATGGTATTTGAATGCTCAAGTTCCCAATCCGTCCTGCCATTGCCTTGTTTTGAGATTAGAACACAAATAAAGAACGATGCAACAAAAAGAATACCAAATTTAGGTGTATCCAAGAAACATAAGCAGAAAAAGTCCATTCATCAATGGTCCAAATCTTGTCATCGATGTAAAGGAACATGGTAGGACACATACATGTTAAACAGCGATGCAACAAAAAGAATCCCAGATTTAGGCGTATCCAAGAAATATAAGCAGAAAAGCCCATTCATCAATGGTGCAAATCTTGTCGTCGATGTAATGGATCTTGGTAGGACACATACATGTTTGACATGTGCACAACACTGCCAACCAAATGATGCCAGATGATAATGTAATTTATGGATCTTAACAACTACCGATGCATCATCTCAATAAGGTTCCAACAAGAACCAAAAAATAAAAAGGCCTTTAAAACATAAATTAGCCATTTTATACCACTATTACATACAAGGGCTAACAAATCATAAGAAATACGAGAAGAAATGTGCTTTTGTGGTACTTAATGTGAGGAGGAAACAATCAAAACTTGGTTCAAGAACAAGAGCAGGACATATATACCTTTGATATCCACATAAGTACATAAACTTCCATGAAACACACCAAAAAGAGATCAAATCAAGATTCATCTAATGTGACATATTACAAGGAATATATAGTTTGGGAGACAAATACACTCAAAATGCCCACTAATAAGAAACTTGATGAGCTCATAACCCAAGTCTATTCATAGCCAACGACTACCTCGGAATCTCCTTGGTGATGTCAGGACCTTTTTTTTTATCTTTATTTCAAATTAATAAAACTTTCAAGCATTAATGATATTTCAAAAAATAAATAAATAAAACAAAAGACATGAGCCATGTACAAAAGTTCAAATAGGTATGCATAAAAAAAGTTCAAATAGGTATGCATGTGCCATCTATACTAACAAACAGCTCTCTCAAGAACCAAGTCAGCATAAAATTCTACAAAATTTTATAAATTTTGATTTGCAGAACGTTAGCTACAACATCCCATAACTTTCTGATCAAATGACTCACAAGCATTTATTGACAGACTGTCATAAAAGTCACACGATACATACCTCGGCGGTAAAAGGAATTTTTTAAAATAAATAGCAAAATAAGAGAGAAAAGATGCAACCCTAAAACAATTTATTATGTGACGATCCTACCTTCCTTTATAGAAAAAGGAAGCTGCAGATAGTCAAATGCTTCGGGAATCAAGGCCACATTGTCTAGCGATGCTTTTCCTGCATAATGGACAAAGAACAAAACCATATCAACAATTACAGTATCACATGAATGTTTGCCCACACAGTCTCGTAAATATAAGTCCCCACGGAATACAGTTTATCAGTAAATAGAACAGCATCCATCCATTTCCTCTCTGTCATGGTAAATTCCACTTCTCAATTGTAAATACAATAACCTAAAGACTCCATTACAATCACACCTTGCGAAATCACTAACTCCAGCATCTTGATTCTTAAGAAAAACACCATATACATAAAATTCCAATACAAGTTTCAAAATCAAAAACATTTAGCCATTCATTGGAGCACGCTGATCTACATTCACCAATTGGATGTCTGTTGAGAATTGACTCTTCGATGTCAGTTGTTAACAACAGTGAAGCAATTTGAAAAATAGAAATCATAGAACACAACAAAGGATCAGTATACCTTTCCCTAATTCAATCTTAAACTGCAGTTCCTTTTGTATATCCTTGAAGTACCGACCAAGACCATAACCAGCCAAAAGCTGGCGAACCAGGCCCTCAAACATGGCGGAAAACACTGATTAGAAATAAAGCGCAGCCAAAATATTCATGGCTGGTTTAAGCGAAAGCCAGAGAAATCCAGGTCTAGAGGAGGAGGCTTAAAATGGAAGCATGGCATACGGGGTCGACGGGTTTGGTTCTGCAAAGGCGGTAAGGTAGAAAGAGAGCGCGGTTCGTTTACGAGAGGGAGAGCCTCGGACCGCTTTCTTATACGTATGATTTTCCGAGAGAGCAAGAGCCATGGACCGCTTTCGGACACGCATGATTTGAGCGTACGCTCTGTCTTCCAATATGAATCACCGATTTAGAAGGCGGTCAGGGTCATGCTTTAAAAAAAGGGTCGGACCCCCATGGGATATTCCTAAAAAACCATTTGGATCGGTGAATCGGATTGAGAAATGGTCAAATCGATCGTATTCGATTTTTAAAAAAAATTAAAAAAATTATTAAAAATCATTGAAAATGTTGGTTTTTAAGAATTCAATAAAAAATAAAGGTATTACATTAATAACTTTCATTTTTTTGCATCAATATATGAATATTGAGAAGTTATTTTCTTGTATAAACTACTGTTAACCATTAAATTTACATCACACAAAAGACGAAGTATAGAATTATCATGCATGAAGTATATAATCATGTATGGACTACACTAAAGACGAAGTTGTTTTTCATCTTAGTCACGTTGGTGCCACTGATTGAATTCGCATGACAATTCATTTACTTGATTTAAGAAAAAATCATCTAAATTAGTGGGCACCAGAGATTAATTCACAATTTTAATCAACAATTGTTTGAAATTAATTAGTCAAAGAACCTAAAATTTTATAATACGCATTTGCATTAAATTATTTTAAAAATTAAATCCAATAATACGATTTTTTCAAAATTCGACCAACAAAACTTTGTTGATCACACAAATAACAATAACAATTATCTAAATAACATTATATCTTAAAAAACCCTCTGAAATCATTCAAAATAATGCCTTAATTCGACTGAAAACATTAGCTTTGTGGAAGAAAAAAAAAACCATATACTATTCTTGAGAAACTAGGACTTCAAATCAAAAATACACCATTAATCGACTAAAAACCCTGAAAATAGGCGACAATATCTTGTGAATAGTATTATTAAGATAAAAAATCATCTGATTTGGTAAAAAAACGTGCCCTATTTAGCCTACAATCAATGAAATGATGGAAAAATGAAAACCTTAACCTGTTGAGAAACTGTGACTTCAAATCACAAATACACCATTAATCGACACAAAAAACCCAAAAATAGGCTATAACATCTTGTGAATAATACTATTAAGATAAAAAAATCCTCTGATTTGATAAAAAAGTGTGTCCTATTTCGTCTACAATCGATGAAATAGCAAAAAAATGAAAACCCTAACCTGTTCTTGAAAAACCGTAACTTCAAATCACAAATACACCAGTAATCGACAACAAAAACTAAAAATAGACTACAATATATTGTGCATAATACTATTAAGATAAAAAAAAAAACCTCTGATTTGATAAAAAAATCCCTTACCTGTTCTTCAAAAACCGTGAGTTCAAATCACAAATCCACCAGTAATCGACCAAAAAAACCCAAAAATAGGCTACAATTTCTTATCAATGATACTATCGAAATCAAAAGCCATTTGATTTGATCTCAAATCATGCCCTATTTTGTCTGCAATCGATGAAATGGCGGATTTTTTTCAAAATGGTTTATGTTCTTCACAAAACCGTGAATTTGTAGCTTCAAATCGATGGTGGTTTTGGTTTTAATGATCAATAAGACTATAAATTCTTTCTGTGAAAGCTGCAAAGATTCGAGTTTGTTAAAATAAATAATCAAAAAGCTTCAAAGTCTTATCATTGAGCTCAAATCATTCAACTTTCATTATTCATCGTAGAAACTTGGTGGAATCGGCAAGTCTACTATAGCAAAATCGCCCGACTCGCCCGGTTCCTTTCTAAACATGAGTAGTTTCCTATTTTGAGCTAGAATCGACACGAGGTGACCGATTCCCATGTTGAATCGCCCGAGTCCGTTCTGACTCGGCGATTTTTAAACCACTGGTTAGGATGGTAATGGGTCTAGGCTAAGTCCCCACTAAAACTCCTATTGCATACATTCTTCTTCTTCTTTTTTTCTTTTTGTCTTTTTCTAAACTTTGTTAATGTTTTATTAGGTCCCTCCTAAATCACCACCCTTAAAATCTTGATTAAATTTTATTTTATTTTTATTTATTGGTCTCTTTTGGATCACCGACTCAGACCAATCCAAATCTAATGCAGATTGCAAATCCAGCATCCTAACACTTGTGGATGAATGATCTGCACGACTAATCCAAGTTTACACTGACTTGGGAATTGTTGTGGATCCTAAATTCCTTGAAACCAAGATAACATATGAATTAGGCGGCTTACCTAATAATTTTCCAAAACAAAACAATACCAACTTGTTCATTTTCCTCCAAGATTATACATTTTGAGATGTATGTTACATACTTTATGTAATGAGAAGAAAGACCCAAGATTCCAATCACACTTTTAATTTAGATAATTCATCCAATATTCAAATCATTAAAAGACAATCATTATTAGATTTATCATTTTGATTAATTTCATTATTTTTATATTTAACATGATTTTATTCATCCTAAAACCCTATTTTCCCATCTCACTCTCTCTTAACCACATATCTCTCTTCCTTAGCCTCATATCCTCTATTTCTCTCTCTCTTCTTTAGCCTCCTCTCTCTCTCTCTCTTCTTTATCCTCCTGTCTGTCTAATCTCTCATCCATTTTCTATTATTTCCTTTTATTTCTCAAACTCTGAACGAGGTCTCTGAGAGTTATTTCTCAATCCATGAGCATCAAATATACATACTTACACCATTTTATAGGTATGTCATCAAAATCGTTAAGCTTTTAATTATATTTCCTTGGATGTGCGATGACCACATTTTTTAACAAATATTATGTTGTTTTTTCTATAGTACTTGATGTATTTGGGTTAGCCATTGTAATTTTTTTGTTTAAAATATTGCGTAAATAAGTTTTAGATCTGTATTTATATTGTGGCATATGTATTGCAATGTAATATCCCTTGGTACCTCATTATATATAAATATTTTGAAACCTTTATACATGCATTGCTATCTTCCAATGTTTTATTAATCTAAAAAATTTCTTTTAAATTGGAGATCTCAGTAGTAATTGGGCTTGTATGCACCAATAACAGGTGATGACATAGTGAAAATCGTTTTACAGTTTGATGGTTCTCCAAGAGGAATTCTAATGATTGATGTATTTTCTATGATGATGGGGACCTGAAGGTTGTATTTTTAGAGGGATCCCATCTTTCGACCAAGTAAAAGCTCACTTATTAAAAGTAACAAATTATGTCAAAAGTACCATGACTATTAGGTATATTGATACAGGGTTACCAAGTACCAGGAATATGGTACCTATTAACGATGATGATGACATTGCAAATATAGTGGATAGGTCTTCTCCCATTGCTATGTGCGTATATAATAGACCTATTGAGTAGGACTCCACTAAATATCAACCACCAACAGTGCTCGATAATGATCCATCAAGATTGGCCATGTAAAAAGTTTGCACTGATGAAATTTATTTTTTATTTGACTTTTTAGAGTAGATATTATGTGTTAGGATAATTCTCTTGTTCTTTTAATATTTCTTTTCAACAGTGGAACCCGACCAAAGCAAGTAGTTTAGAATGAAAGTACTGCTGACATAGGCATAAAAGATGAGCATGATTCAGAAATCGAGCGCCATATCGACGACATCAATTCGATAGAAAGCCCCATCAGGATTGATCATTACGAAGTTGTACTTCAACATGGTCATAATTTTGATGACGTACAGGCATGCCGTAATCACCTGATTGATTATGTAATATCATAAAACTTCAATACGAAGTTTGTAAAAAGTGAGGAGAGACGTGTATAGGCAAGGTGCGCTGCAGATGGATGTTCATAGCGAGTGCATTGTTGGAGGGTTAATATAACAAACTTATAATTGAAAAACTCATCCAATTTACCCTAAAATCCCAAAACCAAAATCCTATTCCAAAACAAGCAAAAAAATAATGGAAAAATCGCATAATTTGCCCAAAAAAAAAAAAAACTAAAATTGGCAATGTTGAATAAAAAAAAAGGGGGGAAAGATTTCTTACCACAACAAAGAATCTGACAAGATGAGGAAAATGAGGGAGACAGAGACCAGTGAGAGATTGAGCCTCTAGAAATTGTGAGCCAGAACAGAGCACCCTAAAATGGTAAAAACAGAACTGCAATGAAGAAAAGTGTTTCATGGGGATTTTTTTAAATACAAAAGTATTACGGCATTTTGAGTGTTGCAATAAGACTTTCAAGTTGTTAGGATATTTAAAATACCATATAATATGCGATAGTTTACGATACTTAAAGTACCGTAATGTAGGCATTTTAACATAAAAATACTTCAAATTATTATGTCATTTTAAATACCTTATAAAATGCAATAATAATTACAACAATACGACTACCGTGAATGTTATTTTGGTAAAAAATGCCAAAAAGAAGAAAAATAATGTGGACGAGGTTTATAAAAGTTGAGGTTTTTTATTTCCAATTAGGCCAAAATTAAGGTATATTCCTGATAATCTCCCTTTTTTGTAAAGAAATTCTATGTTATAAGATCATTCATTTTTGGTACAAGAGGTCACAATCACCTTTAACCATCAGATATAAAATCACACACTCACATAGTGTGAAAAATTATATTTTGGACTTTGTGCCCAAATGACACATCCTTAGCCACCCGATTTCACTTCTAACAGTCAATAATAATTATGGCTTCCTTATAGCAGAAGTAAAATATCTTATTGCATACATTTCCATTTTTAATAGCAAATACTTGGATAGACCTTCCCAGTATTATCTTGATTGAATCCCACTATCTATCTATATGTTAGACATGTTTTGGAAACTGGCTCCTAAGTCCATGTTTGAGTAACATAGATAGAGGTATGTCCATCCTTTCCTTTTTCCCATAGATTGACAGATCTAGGTGATAAGAACACTATAACACACTTTCCCTCTCGCTTCATAGTTGTGAAGTATTTTTTTAAAGATTTGGCTTTATACATATGTGTGAAACTTCATTTTTTGGCTGAGGAAATTCTAGAGAATAGAAAATATTGAAAATCCTAAGAATAAGGTTTCGACTCACTTTAACCAAAATCCAATTTTTTTTCTTAACAAAAAAAACCATTGTCTAACTTGAATCATATTAGGTACTAAACTATCACAATGCACCCTAGTACACCATCCTATGCTTCATATTTTATTTCCTGCTCCATATTCCTCTCTGTCCCTCTCTCTCTTTCTATCTCTAGACCCAATGTCTCTCTTTCTTCTCTATCTCTCCATTTACTCTCCCCCCACTATCAAACGTCTCTCCCCTCACTCTGTCCACTTATTTGCTCCCTCTTCCCTACGTTCCTCTCTCTCTCCACTTATTCTCTCCCTCTTCACAATGTCTCACTCCCCTTCTCTCTCTCTTATTTACTCAACTTATGTCCCTCTTACTTACCCAACCTCTCTATAACCTAACACACTCACTCTCCCTCTCACTTACTCAACCTGATACCTTCTCAGTTACTCAACCTCTCTTTCTCTCTCTCACTTATTCAACCTCTTCATAACCAACCCGACATGCTCGCTCTCCCTCCCTTTAACTCCTCCAACTCATTTATGCATGGATGAACTCTCTCATATCCTCTCACTTGAGCACTCTTCCCTCATGCCCCTCTCTCGACCCTAAGCTACTCTACTGCTGCTCCCGTCTCTACATCCATTAAAATAAGCACAATCATTATCCATACAAGGATTGGTGAGAGGGAAATTGAACTTCAAAAACCATACTGCGAAGGCCCCATTTCGATTCTACGATAATTTTAGAAATTGAGCGTCTCTGACACATCCGTTCGACGTTAATGGGAACAGTCCCCTTGAACCAACAAACTCTGATTCGGGCCGCCAACTTCAGATGTCGGCTTCAATCCAAATTGTCTTGCATCTCTTCTTTTCCCCTTATTTGTCTTTTTTATGCATATTTTTATTTGGTTATTTTTCTTGATATCTATTTCTAAGATATTTTCCAAGATCTCCCTATTTTCCCTTAGATTTTCTAAACATTCTATTTTTTTTTGGTTTAAGGTGAAGTTTAGCAGGCATGTCCGGAGATCCATAAAAAAAACTACCTAATTTGTAATTAGAAAAATCCCTTTTCTTAAGGCTACTTTGTTAGCAAATAAAAACAAAAAAAAAAAAACAGAAAAAGAAAACCTTTTGCATCTCCGTTATAGATCTTCTCCTCACTTATTTCTGTCTTATGGTTTAGCATTTCATTTGAATTTTCTTTAGCTAAAAAAAACAAAGAAAACCCGTAGAAGGTAGAGCCTCTTTTTATAAAATTCCTCAATATTTTTTTTTAAATAATAACTAAAAAAATCACCTAGCAAAGCCATTTTGCTCCAAAAAAAAGCTCATATTTTAAAGGAAAAAGAAAAAAAATAAAAAAAAAGGAAAAGAAAGAAGATCAAGCTATTTCTCAAAATAAAAAGAATTATCTTGCTTCAGTAAAAGAAAAATGATCATTTATCTCTTTCCCACAGTTTGGTATTCTCTAGTTTATGCTCTCCTTGAGTTCCCATTATTGTTGATCGAAGTTTAGCACACTCTAATCTTATCCTTGACCTTAACCTATTTTCTTTTCACTGTTATCATTGCATTTTAAGTGTTTTGGTTTGCACCACTTAGATTTTCCTTCTTTTTTTTTTGCCATTTTGTTAACTTTTTTAGAGATAGAACTTTTGATATGTTTGTGTGCGGTTTATGATAAACAAATTTTTTTTGGAAAATTACAATTTGTTTTGATAGTATATTTTTTATTTATTTGGACCTTGCCTATATAGTCTAGCATCCCTTATTTTATTCTCCACTCGCTAAAGAAAATCATGAGAAATTATCCGGAACATACCTTAATTTTCTCCTAATTACAAAAAACCCTATACTTTCCTAAACCTTGGCCATACCCTTTTTTTCTTATTTTATTAAAAATAGCCTTTACGGAAATCGTATTATTGTGAAGACATAAAGCATCACAGTACTTTAAATGCCGTGATGATTTTCATAAATTATACGACACTTAAAGTGCTGTGACTACTCGAATGAGTATCACGGTACATGAAAGACCGTGATAGTCTTCATGTCTTATAACCCATTGGAAACCCATTTCTTCCTTGCGGTACTGTTTTTGCCAATCTTCTTAGGGCTCTCTCCATTCTTCCTCTCTGGCGCATAAATTCTTAGGAGCTCTTACCTTTTGGCGCTCTCTCTCTCTCTCTCTCATTGTGTCTCTTTCTCCCTCATCTGTCTCATCTCATCAGACTTGTCCTTTGAGGTAAGAAATCGTTCCCTACTTTTTTTAGCATCCGAGCATGATAGTTGATATAAATCCCCAATATTTTTTTTTTTCTATTGTTATGAACCAATACTAGATCGATGATATATAGCCTGATATATAATGTTGGGTTTCCTCTTATTTCGTGATTTTTTACTTAGGTCAAGTATTTTAAGGTATCTTGAAAATATGCCCAATGCTCTATTTTCTACATTTTTGTATACGCATTATTTCTGTACTTTTTGTTGTTGAAAAATATCCATGAGGCATTATTTGTTGAAGTGACATGAGAATTAAAAAACTTCTTATAATCTATTGGTAATTATTTGTGATAATATTAGTAGCTCTGTAACTTTTTTTTTTTTCTAATTATTACCAATTGGATTCTGGTTCAGACTATATAATGAAAATCTGAAAGAAATCTTTCTAGCATCATTTTGTTTTCTTATTGGAACATTTTATCACAAAGCATTTGATATTATTTGGTCCACAAATTTTATTTTGAATAACTTCTTGTTTGGTCCCTTCTCAAAGAATGTTCATACCCTAATTATTAATACTTATTGGTTCCTTCTGAGACAGTTATGTCCTATTGTTTGATATGTCATTTAAGAAGTACCATTTTGAAATGGATTATGAGATTTTCTTAGTCAAAGGCGAGAATATTTGTTTCAATAATGTAAGTAGTTTTATAACAATTTATTTTATTGTCATTACCATTTTGATTTTGGTTCCTAAATGATAGATCAATATAAATCCCAAACACCTTATTGAAGAATTTGATTGATGATTTTTTATTTATGATTTCTTCTGAAAAAATATTATTATGAGATTTTTGTTTTGTTATTGCTTGTTTTGTATTTTTTATTTGAGTATAAATTTTTTTTTGGAACTATTCTTGGAGCACCTTAATTATTTGTATCATGAAAGAATAAGGTTTCTTATTGCTAATTTTATATTTTTGGTTCCCATATTAGTGTAGGGCATTTTTTTTGTGTCATTAATTGTAGAGGGCTCAATTGCACGATTTCTAAATATTTTTAACAAGGATCATGGCCGAAGGCACACCCAGCCCTGAAGGTCTTCAAATTCCTACGTTCCTCACTAGACAAAGTTAGCATGTATCACTGAAGGTCTGTGAAGGACAGGTATGTATACATGTTTAAAATTATATTCTTTGTCTATCATGTTCGTTAATCAATATACTTTTTTTAATATTTGAAACAAATTCCCTTTCAAGATCAGGATAATCCCCTCAAGATTGATGAGAAAGCCATTGCAGTAGCTTTTTGGTCTTTATCAAAGAATGCTCAAATTGACTTGGTCAGGAAATCAAGGTTGCTTCCTTTAACCCTAGTTGCTATGACTCACCATGACCATGACACGGGCTATTATTTTCAGGAGGTGGCACACAGGGATGAATAGCAGACACTTTGATATGGCTGTTGGAGAGATGATGCCTACTCTTGAAGATGTATAGAGAATTATCCGGTTAAGGGTGACATGTGTACTTGTAACTATTAGGAGAGTGGAGAACTATAGGGATTTTATAGTCAATATGCTAGGAGAGTTGCCGCCAGGCATTCCACTATTTGACTGATATGGTTGAGGAAGATGTTTAGACAGTTGCAACATAATTGTAATCGGCGCACTCTGTTACGACGCCCCCGTGTGTACCTCTTGAATTTAGTAGGCTGCACAATCTTTGTGGATTCCATCGATGGCATGGTGTCTACATTATATTTGCAGATTTTTTAGGATATGGAAGTTGTTGGTCAGCATGCATGGGGTGCAGCTGCCCTAGCTTATTTGGTCCAATCTTTGTCAAAGATACTTCGCCTTATGTGGATCAGTTACTCTTTTGCAAATAATGCTATTATTAAATGTTTTGATAGATATTTAAAAGTTTTTATATATATTTGGTTATGATATTAAATTTTTATGCATGCATTCCAGTGCTGGGTGTATGAGCACTTCAAATTGTTGCACCTAAAGCCCAAAGACATCCCGACAAGGCTTCTTAGATCCCTCAGGTGGGCCCCTCTTAAAGAATGGGATAACGCTCACAACTCCGTCTCGTGAGGCTCCAGGAGACTGATAATGCATCGATAAATGCTATTAGTATAGAAAAAGTTTTCATTGACCTTGTTTATTTAAATTTTATTAATTTTTAGTACAATTTATTTACTCCAAATTGTTATTTTTTTGTGATAGGTCATATGGACCCCATATGATGATTATCCTGAATTAGGAGATGAATCTCAAGAGTACAGAGATTATGACCTTTAGGTTCGGGAGAATGTTTGGTGTCGTATGTTCCTCACAGGTGGACACATTTGTGAGGGGTACATGCCAGATCACATGCTTCGGCAGTTTGGACTCTACCAAGAGATACCGACAAATCCCTTACAATGGGAGAGGAGGGAGACAAAGGGGAAGATGCCTGAGAACCAGGGAGACAAGCTTCGACATTAGATAATTGTGGATGAACATGTTAGATTATAGATGTCATGCAACAGATGATATGTTGTATGGGAAGCCGACACAAGAATACATCAAGTGGTACACGTCAAGGACTAGGTCCCTAATCCATAACCCATATAGACATCGTCCCTCAAGATTCACGCCTTGAGGTTATCACGATAAAAATAGAATAGTAAGACTATTTTAGAACTATCACTATTTTATTCACGCCGCTTTAATTTTAGTAGTCTTATGAATTGATGCAACTCAAGGACATTAACTATGTAGCACAACTTGTACATGAAGGTTATACTTCAAGGAATTGGGACCTAATTGGAGAAGCATTAGAAACATTGAAATTATATGACCCAAAAGTTGGGAGGAGATGATAAGGGATGAAGATGCCTCTGAGGAAATGGAGGTGGATGATAGACATGGGGAGATGGAAGATATAGTTCCACTATGGCACCCTTCATGACCAAATGAGCGGCCAACTAATTGTAGACACCTCATTTTAAATCTGGCAAATTCTATGGCTTTATGAACCCTTAGGACCACATTATCCTAGTAGACTTAATTTAATTGTCCCAAAACTACCCAAATCCTATCACAATTTGAAGTAGAGCCCAAGAGCTTTCCAACGGTCCAGGAATCGCCTGACTCGGACCTACGGATAAAAAGATATAACAAATAAAAATTTAGTCCTTGTGAGACCCAACTGTCGGGCCACGGGCCGATGACAGGCCTGTAACCAGCCCGATAGGCCTAGAGGCAGGTTGATGATGCAGTAAATACGTTTTTTTTAATTATATATGGCTAAAACTTCAAGATAAATCCAAAACATTATGAAAAAACTCCAAAACATTTAGGAAAAATCACTAATTAAATCTTATAAATACATCCCGCTAACCCAAAAGGAGATAAAAAAAAGAGACCAAAAAAACCGTAGAAATTCTTCAAATTAGAAAAATTATCCAAAAATACCAAAAATAGGAAAAACCCTTACGAATTCTTAAAAATTTAGGAAAAATCCCAAAAAATTAGAGAAAATCTCAGAATTCATATTCAACATCTGGAGATCATTAAACCCTTAGAAAACTAAGGAAATGTTCCTCTAGACCCTGAGAAAGATCGACAGCTTTAGAAAAATCTCTAGATTGAAAACCCAAGAGAATATAGAAACCTTAGTCTCCTGAAGTCCTAACTCCCAAGACGGAGAAAACCTAGATCTAAGGCACAAAACCTAGATCAAAACTAGAATTAGGGTACAACAGCCCTATATCTAACCCTTTACACCAGAGATCTGCTGATCAACATCTGAATTACAGAGGTAAAGATGATCCGTTCTAATATGGGCGAGCCCTATAAGCCTTGAGAATTCCGGGCCATCCGGTTTGGTTTGGTATTATTTCTTCCTCTCTATTTCTTCTTTTTTTTTACTGTTTTGCTTCTTTTATTTATTTTTGATATGTTAACTTGTCTTAAAATCGTATTTTAATGCTCTGGATTATGTTGGCTCTGCCACAGATCTGAGAGTAGATCTGCTCGTTTTCGAGAAAATCTTGCCTCAGATCTGAATTCGATCTGTCCTACATTCTCTACCACTTTATTTACATCTTTTAAGTTAGTTTAAGGTGCTAAAATTCGAGAGATCTTTATCGGAAGATCTGTCAGATTTTCATCATGAACAGTTTGGCGCTCACCATGGGGCTATTTCGAGCTTGATCCAAGCTTCAAAATACAATTTTTATTCACTGTTTTTCATTGTTTTTAGTCACAAAAGGTCCCAAAAGTTGGCTGTGACCAGAATCCAGGGTTTCCATGCTCTAAAATCCTGCTTTTTCTGGGCAACACTTCCAGTGTCGCCCAAATTCAAAAGTCTCAGAAACCTGTGGAACTTTGTGGGTCTGTTATCAGGGCTATTTTGTGACTGTACAAAAAACTTCTGATCAAAATAAAATCTTAAAAAATACAAAAAAATATTTTTTAGTTCAATCTAGGTTTTTCTATTTTAGTTTATTTTAATTTATTTAATCATATATTTTTTTATTTTCTACTTCTTTCAAGTTTAAAGTAGTCTTATTTTATCAAGATTAACAACATAAAAAAAAAAAGAAAAAGGTTTTTGGGCGACACCAACTGTGTCGCCCACCCTGCAAGGGCGACACCGCTAGTGCCGCGTAGTCGACACCACCCGTGTCGCTCAACTGCAAGTGTCCTAGAAAAATTATGGGACCCCACAGGACCATTCCAGGGACTTTTGGCTCCCTGTTGACCAATTTTTGAGCTGAAATAATTTTTTTTAAAATATAATAAACAAATATTTTCCTTCAGACAGGTCTGTTCTGTTTATGCCCTTTTGATTTTATTTTAGTTTGTTAATTTTGATTGAAATCATATTTTCCCTACTTTCATCATGCTTAGTTTAACTGTGTTTCATCAAAATTAAAAAGATAAAAAATAAATAAAAATACATTAGGGGTGCTTACCCCTACAAACTTAGACCTACTCTTGGTCCAAGGCGAGACTTATGCACCATCTAGTCTAGATCTTAGTCTATGTTCTAGCGTAGGTCTAAGCTTAAGTGTTGGCTCCGGATCTAGACTAGGCTTACCCTTGTTTAGGGTCTTAACCAAAATCCATTTAGTCTAGTAAGTGTAGGTTCCAGTTTAGTCTTAGCCTAGGTCTTAGTTAAGGTTTCTGCCCCTAGTGTCAGGCTAGGATTGCCCTAAGTCATTGACTTTAAATCTTACCTAAGTCGTCGAGTTTAGGTCATGACTGCTTCACGGCCGACTCTAAGTCTAACCTACCCAAACATAGGGACCAGTATGCTGCGATCCCTTGGAGTTATTGACAGACCTCTGGACAATCCATTATCCAACGCCCAAGTCTTCAATTAGAGGCAGAGTCTCAAGCATCCACTCCTAATCCTGAGATTTGTGTGGCCCGAAAAGTTGGCTCCGCCAGAAAAACCTTGAATAGTCAGGAGTCCGACCAGGCGTCATCCTACAGGGGATTTTAGGCAACCAAAGTAGAAGTCGAGTGAGAGAAGAAATTCTTGCAACATCTAAAGCCAATTCCCGTAACTCGAACCAAGATAACTCTGAGGTACAGTGATCTCAAAACCAAGACCCACCTAGGTTTAGGGGATCTAACCCAACCTCGAGCCACCATAGTACAACTCATGATGTCCTTAACACTGTACGAAGTAGAGGTGTCGACTCAAACCGACCCTTAGGCGAGATAGGCGTCGAAGCTGCCCTCAAAAGTCTAGTTGACCTAGGTGGCACTGTTCATGCCCCAGCTTACGGGTCGATCCCAAACCAAGTTAGTGGTATAGGTCAACATTTAGCACAACTGAGTCAACCGATTCTTCAATTAGTCCCTCTGGTTCATTCGGTCCAACAAACCGTCAATTTCTGCAACCGATGGCGACATCTATGGGTCAGTACGCCCTTCAAGCACCAATGTATCAAACCGCCCTGGTGACTGCGACCCATTAATCTCAGGCCCATGCAAGCCAACATATACCCCAAGTTTCAACTTATTAGTCTACGCTTGGGAACCCACCAACCAGTGGGCCTACTGCCATGCCAAATACTCAATAAGAAGGCACCTTAAAAGCAATGCAGGATATGCTTGTAAGAATGGGCATGCATGAAATTCTAACCCCAAAGGCATATGTTCATGAGACCCTTAGAGGCATGGAAGACCTTCCCCTGGGATTTGTTGTTCCAAAATTTAGAAACAAGTTCAATGGAAAGAGCGATCCAGATACTCATGTCAACGCGTACCTCCTCTCCGTTCAAGCTTTGTGAGACATGCCTAACCAACTAGAGGCCATCTTTTCACAAACATTGGCCGATGAGGCCTTGAACTGGCATCGGATAACAATGTCCGCTTGACTGCACATCACTCCAGACGAAATGTTCAACCTATTGGTCTCTCACTATCGTGGGTCAACACCAAGACCTCTCTCCCTAGGCGAACTCAGTGCAACAAAACAAAACCTAGGAGAATCTTTCGAGGATTTCATTGGTCGATTCCGCGAGGCGGTAATGCGGGTCATAGAATGTCTACTTACTGACCCAGCCAAGATCTCTATAGTCTTAGAGAATGCTGCTCCTGAGTACATGACTTTCTTCAGTTAAGGTCTTATCCCCTACTCTTTTGACTCCATGATCGGGCAGGTGGCGCGACATGAAAGGGCCAGAGGGATACCCCTCAGCACCAAGCCCACAACAGCTCCGCAAAATAAGAACAAAAACAAGATCATCGTTAATGGATCGACCCAAGGTTCAGATGCTCAACGCAATAATCAGAATCAAAACCGAAGGGGTCTGCCTCGAGGTAACACTCAAAATAATAACCAAAGGTGCGAGGATAATTTCACCCCTCTCAAAGAGCCATTAGAAAAAGTGTTGGAATTACTCTTGGCTAAGAATATGGTTTATCTTTCGCCACCATTTCAAGTCACGGGTAAGAGTAGGTGGTGCAAATGGCATTAAAACAATGCTCATGATACTTAAAACTGCATATATTTGAAACAAGTGATTCAAGGGTTAATCAATAAGGGGGACATCACTCTCGCTCCTAGAAATTAACATTTCGAAGAGTCTAATCAAAAGATGGGTATCTTCACAAATCATCTCCCTAAAAATATGGTCAGAACGACCTAAAAGCTAGGAGCTCAAGTCAACTCGAAAGAGAACATTGTTATTCACATGATTGAGTTTGGGGACGAAGAAGTGGAACCCAGTCAGTTCATGTTAACTTGTGATCATCACTTTCAAGAAACCGAAGAAGATCTTTTGAGCCTCCTAAGAGGAAGATGACCCACAAAAGCCCATCCTCAAACCTCGATAACCTTCCCAAATGGGACTGATATGATGAAGATGACACACTAGAGATTGATATGGTCAAGACCAATGACAAGATGCAATCTTCCAAACAAGGGGCCAACACCCCATTCAATTGATGGCCAATACTCTCGATAAAAGAATGGGAAATACCTAAACAACCAAACAACCAGCGGGGGTCGTAGATCACTAGCCGAACAAGGAAATTCAAGGATCTGCATCCACCTACGATCTACCAGCTCATATCTGGAAGATCCAGGCTCAAATCTCCATCTTGGAGCTACCTGCCAATTCTCCGGCACATAGAGCCCAGATCGAGAAGGTCATTGCCAAGACACACATCCCGAGCAACACACAGCAGGATGAGTTGTGCGGAATGATCAACCAGCTAATGGAACCAACACTAATCGCGTTCACAGATGATGACATCCCAGCTAGCTTCAACCGATTTCACGTCCAACCTCTACACATCATCATCTTCATGCAAGGATATGAGATACGAAGAGTGCTTGTTGATAGTGGGGCACCCTTAAACATATGCCCTATGAAAACAATGAAGCAGATAAGCAAAAGCCCGGATGTCTTCGAGTCATATCAACTATCACTACATACGACGGAACTAAAAGACAAGCTGAAGGCATACTGCCTCTCACACTCAAGATCGGCCTTACCGTCCAAGTGATAAAGTTTTATGTCTTTAACATAAAACCTTCTTTCAACATGTTGTTTGGAAGACCGTGGCTGCATGAAAAGCTTGTGGCCGCCTCTACACTCCATCAATGCCTCAAATTTCCAATTAAAAACGGCGTCGCAAAGGTATGTGCTGAACCCCTTGCTTTTCTCAATCCTAGTATACATAATGGAAAGCTAGCTGTAGGAGTCGAGCTCGGAGAAATCCCGCTCACTTCCTTCGAGCAAGCCGATTGTGCCACCTTACGCCTAGAGGCTAGCGATGTTGTTCCTCAAATTTTACAAACTTCTGCATCGATGGATGACATTATCCAATGTCAGCATCGATGCGGTTTTAGGTCCCTCGAAGCTTAGCACATGCTCTTCTCTCCAGGCTTCCAACCACGCCATGGCTTGGATAGTCAAGGGCAAGGCGCAATAGAGGCCATTTCTGAATCATTCGAAGACAAAACTGAAAACGGAGATCGAAGAGGTCTCGGGTGTTCTCTCACCTTATTGCAAAGGCGGATGATGCCTTCAACCTATCTGGGCTTTGTATCTGGAGGCGTTCAAAGCCTCGATCCTTTCGATGCCTGTCCTTCAAAACAGCCTAAGGTGATCCATGAATCCTCAACAGGGAATAATTCTTCTTCCACATCTTAGCACACACAAGAATTGGGAATTGAAGACCTTTTTGCTGACCTGAATTTGAACGTATGCACAATCGGCTCTAACACAGCTAAGCATGCTCATCCACTGATTCAAACCCAGGAACGGAATTGGCCGATCACTCCCCTATCTCAAGAATTGTTGGAATCATACCAGCGGAACCTTCAAGTCCCGGATCCAAAAAACGGATAGGCGCATGGTGGCCGTCTAACCACCCAGAGTGTCTAGTCCCCAACATTTCTCTTGCGATTTCCAAAACTGTTGAAAAATCAAAACATGATAAAATTGATAATATTAAAAAAGAATTTCAAAAACAGCGAACACTTAAGATAGCCCGATAACGGTGTACAATACCCAGGATGATAAATTGGATGACCAAGATGAAGATCAAGAGAGCCAAGAGTCTGAAGAAATTCCTAAACCTAAGGAACTCAGTTCCCATGTTAAGCAATTCAAGAAGAGATTCGATGGTGACCCAACGGCTATTATCGAAGAGACGATCGACTTATAGGAACTGAGAAGGACCCAAGGTTAATGAAGATTGAAACCTCCCTATCTCCTGAGGAGCGGGAAAATATGATTTCCTTTCTCAAGGAATATTGTGATGTCTTCGCTTAGTTATACGATGATATGCAAGGGCTAGATCCCACATTGGTGCAACATCACCTAATATTAAATGAAGGGGCTAAGCCTATAATGTAGAAACTCCGACGTCAGAAGACCCACCTTGAGCTCAAAATTAAGGAAGAAATCGATAAACTGCTCAAGGCGAAATTTATTATCCACGTTGATTACTCAGAATGGTTGGTCAACATAGTGATCGTACCCAAGAAAGACTGGAGGATCCGAGTGTGTGTTGACTACAGAGACCTCAACAAGGCATGCCCAAAGGACAATTTTCCATTACCAAACATAGATGACTTGGTCGACAACACTGTCGGGCACGAGATGTTGTCATTCATGGACAGCTTCGTAGGTTACAACTAGATCTTCATGACAGAAGAAGACCAGACTAAGACTTCGTTCATAACGTAATGAGGAACTTACTGCTACAAAGTCATGCCCTTCGACCTAAAAAATGCAGGGGCAACTTATCAGTGGGCAATGACTAGCATCTTCCACGACTTAATGCACACCATCATGGAAGACTATGTCGACGACATTCTGGTCAAGTCGAAGAAAAGGCTCGATTATCTTATCAACCTGAGAACCATTTTCGAAAGACTCCGAAAACATCAACTCAAACTCAATTTACAAAAATGTGCCTTTGGGGTTGAATCCGGAAAATTACTAGGCTTTATAGTATGGCAAAGAGGCATTGAGGTGGACCCGTCCAAAATATGAGCCATCATTGAAATGCCCTCTCCCCGAAACATCAGAGAAATTTTTGGGCTGCAAGGTCGCATACAAGCCATAAGGCGTTTCATCTCACCACTAGCAGACAAGTACGCGCCGTTTAATAGACTACTTAAGAAAGATGCCCCATTCATATGGGATAATAAATGCCAAGAAGCATTTGATTAAATCAAGGAGTACCTCACCAAACCTCCCATCCTTAGTCCTCCTAGTCTATACAACCTTTTTCTATACATGTCAGTAAGAGACAAGACCATGGGGGTAATGTTAGGACAATACAATGACCATGGAAAAGAACAAACGATATACTACATCAGCAAGACTATAGTGGACTGTGGAGAAGCATTGATTAACGCTTGTGTGGGACATGCAAAAGTTAATAGACTATGTCTTATCTCATTCTTTCAAGCTCAGCTAAAAAATAAACCCACTCAAGTACCTATTGGAGAGACCAGTCCTTAATGGATGTTTGGCAAAGTGGAGAATGCTATTGAGCGAGTTCGAGATCGAATATGTTACTAAAAAATTGGTCAAAGGACAAGCCATTGCTAACCATTTGGCTGAACACACACTGCCAAGTAACACTCCCGTCAACACGGATCTCCTTGATGAAATCTCTTAATGATTACGGAGTCAATCTGGAAGCTATACTTCGACGGTGCAAGAAATGAATACAGGTCAGGTATAAGAGTCATACTATGCTCACCCGAGAAGATTTTAATGCCAACAACCATCAGATTGAATTTCCCATGTACTAATAATATTGCTGAATATGAAGCCTTGTTAGCCGAGCTCGAGGATGCCATGGGAATAAAAATCCAACAAATACGAGTGATTGGTGACTCCTTACTTGTCATAAACCAAGTTCAAGGGATTTGGAAGGTGAAAAAAGAAAAGCTCAAGCCCTATCAAGAAAAGGTGAAAAAGATGATCCCATATTTCAAGAAAATCACCTTTCAGCATGTAACTAGGGAAGAATAATCGGTTCACCGATGCCCTTGCGACCCTTGCTTCAATGATTGATATTCCTCCAGAAATCCCCACACTACCATTCTATTTCAGGAACAAACATGATCCTTCCTCACCAAGGATTGAAGAAGAAATAGAGCAAGAAAATGAGAACGATGGGGAAGTATCTCTCGTGGCTTCAGATGTGCTAGTTAAGACAAAACCATGGTTCCACAATGTTCTGTCCTTGCTAAAAGATCGATTATACTCTGAAAGAGCCACCAAAATGGATAAAGAAACCTTTCGAAGGTTTTCTATGGGATTTTTAGTAAGAGGAGATCTCCTGTTCAAAAATTCATTTGATAGCATCATTCTATAGTGTCTTGATCAGCCAGGAATCGACCAAGTACTGACAGATTTACACAATGAAGAAGGTCATTCTAGTGCAACTGCCTTAGCTCATAAATTACGTGCCAAGGCTATTACTGGACCACCATGGCTGAAGATTGTTGGAAGTTTGTAAAGAGGCGTCCCAAATGTCAGCTTTATGGAGACCTTATCCATGCACCGTTTGTACCACTCAACTCAACACCGCCTGTATGGCCCTTTGCTATGTGGGGTCTTGATATCATCGGAATGATCTCACTGAAAGCCTCAAACGACCACTATTTAATATTAACGGCTACAGAGTACTTCACTAAATGGGTAGAGGCCGCATCATTTGTCAAAATTGAGGGACAACATGTTGCTCGTTTCATAAAGAACAATATTGTATTCAGGTTCGATGTTCTTGAGTCAATCATTACTGACAATGGATCCAATCTCAAAAATGAAAAGGTCTTTAAGGTGTGCAAAAAGTTTGAGATAACGCCGAAATTTTCCACACCTTACTACCCTCAAGGAAATGGACAAACAGAGGCTACAAACAACGGACTTCTCAGAATTATAGACAGAATAGTAGAAGGTGGCAAAGATTGGCACGAAAAGCTAAATGACGTGCTATGGGCCTACCGAAAACCTGAGAAGACTCCTACTGGCATGACCCCGTACTCATTGGTATATGGTGTGGAAGTAGTGTTACCCATTGAAGTTGAGATACTCTCTCCAAGTGCTTGTTCATAAAGATTCAGATGAGGAACAAAATATCGAAGCACGAATCACTGCCCTCGTTAATTTGGATGAAAGACAACTACGAGCAACACAAAGTATTGTTGATTACCAATGTAGAATTGAGAGGGCATACCAAAGTAAAGTTGTTCCTCGACAGCTCAAGGAAGGGGACGTGGTACTCACGAAAATCTTCCACATTCCTGCAAATCCACACCCTTTAGGAAAGTTCAAACTTAATTGGGAGGGGCCATTCATGGTCACTCGAGTGCACGCAGGCAATTCTTACAAGATCGAGAATCAGGAGGGGTGCGAGCTCAATGACCCCATCAATGCGATGTATCTCAAAAAATACTACCCGTAACGGGCTCAAAAGAGTGGTGAAAATGTGAAAAGGCATCACGAAAAAAAAAAAACTCCAAGAAGGAGCTTTTGATTAAAAAAACTTCAAGTACAAACAAGTACTTGCAGGTTCCAACAATATGGCTCAAGCAGACCTTGAGGACGAAGACTCCTCCTAAACCCTGCAGGTTCCCAACAGAACCAACTCAGAAAGATGTGGGAGCTGATATGAATAGAAAACCGAAGTGACTTCGACGAATCCAGGAAGAACATCGAGACCTCTCCAATGACGATATTGGTTAGTCTGGGAGTGTTTTTCTCATGACTGGATCCCCTAAGGTGAAATGAGGCACGCTCATCCTCGCGTGTGCATATGATGTCCTAAAGTCCAATTCAGAAAAACGTCAAACTCGTGCAACATAAAACAGTCGAGACAGGATAAACGTCAAACTCGTGAGACGTAAAAGAGCCGAGATATGATAAGCGTCATACTCGTTCTATGTTAAAGAGTCGAGACAGGAAAAAAACATCAAACTGTGCGATGTTAAAAAATCCGATACATGAAAAAAACATCAAACTCGTGCGACGTTAAAGAGCTGAGATGTGAAAAACGTCAAACTCGTGCGATGTTAAAGAGCCAATATAAAAAAAATATCAAACTCATGCGATGTTAAAGAGCCGAGACAGGAAAGACATCAAACTCGTGCGACGTAAAAGAGCCGAGGCTGGTACTGTCTATCCCCGTATGGCGCAAAACGGTCGAGTGTATCCAGGGCACAACCACCCTATTCAATGGAAAATTTCAAACTCGTGCGATGTGAGAGAGCCGAGGCAGGTACCGTCTAGCCCCGTATGGCGCAAAAAGGTCGAGTGTATCCAGGGCACAACCACCCTGTTCGATGGATTCCGTCTATTCTCGTATTGACGTAAAAGGGTCGGGTGTATGGTCCATCGCTGCAATATGCTAAATTGCTTAGAGGGATCTACGGTTGCAAGAGTTAAAACTGCTAACCAACCTTGTTTTTCGAAATATCTTTATCTTTTCAAAATTTTCACTATATGTCTTGTGTTTTTTCCAAAAAATTTAATTTATTTGTTAAAATCGTAAGTTGTCCTTGATTCGGGTTTTATTTCAATTCTCTCCCTACTTTCAAAAAAAATTCTAAAAAAGTCTTAAAGAAACGAAGGAGCTTAGACACCCATATATGATGATTATCGTGTTGCTGCCTCGTCTCTCACTTCGAATTTGGCCAAACAAGTCTCTTCTTATAGAAAGCCTTTTCCTATAGACAGCCTTAGGAAACCCCAAGGAGATCAAAGAAAATATCAGGGTTAAAAATTCAAACTACAAAAACCCTTGAAGTTAAGTGGCTTGGCTAGAAAATCCAACTCGAGTTTCAAGCTTGTGTCACTCACCGACATCTCATGTCGACAAACCTAGGAGGAAAAATTCCATAGGTGGGTGAGCTCGGTGAGCCCAATGACTTGGAGAGATAGTTGGTGTGCTCCCCGACCACATGACATTAGGAAGAAATTTAAAATATATGCTTTATCTTTGACGTTTACCTGCCCCTCGAAGGATAGAAAACAAAAGATTATCTACTTCTTTGCCACTCACTTATTCCTCGAAGGACAGGGAGTGCCAAAGATGAGCAAGTGTAGATACCCCATTTTAAATCTGGTAAATTTTATGGTTTTCTAAACCCTTAAGACCACATTATCTTAGTAAATCCAATTTAATTACCCCAAAACTACCCAAATCTTATCTCAATTTAAAGTAGAGCCCAAGAGCTTTTCAACGGTCTAAGAATCGACTGAATCGGACCTATGGATAAAATGATATGGCAAATGACAATTTAGTCCCTATGAGTCCCAACTATTGAGTCGCGGGCAGGGCTGTAATGGGCCTGACAGGCCCAGACACAGGCTGATGATGTAGTCAACGCATCTGATTATGTAGTAAATGCATTTTATTTAATTAGATAAGGCTAAAACTTCAAGATAAATAAAAACAATTCCAAAAAAACTCTAAAATATTTCGAAAAAACTCCAAAAAATTTAGAAATAATCACCAATTGAATCTTATAAATACCCCTCCCTAACCTAAAAGGAGAGATAAAAAATAGACAAAACAAAACCCTTAGAAATTTCGAAAATTAGAAAAATTACCCAAAAATACAAAAAATATGAAAAACCCTTAGAAAATTCTTAAAAATTTAGAAAAAATCGCCAAAAAGCCCAAAAAATTAAAGAAAATTATAGAATTCATATTCAACATTTGGAGATCACAACAGCCTTAGAAAACTAAAGAACTTCTCCTTCAGACCTCGAGAAAGACCGATAGCTTTAGAAAAATCTCTATATTGAAAACCTAGAGAAGATAGAAACCCTAGCCTCCTGAAGTCCTAACCCTCAAGACTAAGAAAACCTAGACCTAGGGTACAAAAACCCTAGATCAAAACTAGAATTGGTGCACAAGAACCATAGATCTAACCATTTACACTAGAGATTTGTTAGTCAACATCCGAATCAGAGAGGCAAGGAGGATCGGTTCTGATACGGGCGAGCCCTCGAAGGCTCGAGAATCCCTGGCCATCCGGTCCGGTTTGGTATTATTTCTTCCTCTCTCTTTGTTCTTCTTTTTTTTTTTTGCTTCTTTTATTTATTTATTATCTGTTAACTTGTCTTAAAAATCGTATTGTAATGCTCTAGATCATGCTGGCTCTGCCACATATCTGAGTAGATCTGCTTGTTTCCGAGCAAATCTGGCTCAAATTTGAATTCAATCTATCCCACTATCTCTACCACTTTATTTACATATTTTTAATTAGTTTAAGGTGTTAAAATTTGAGAGATCTTCATCGAAAGATCTGATTTTCATCGTAAACACTAATACATAGCTTATCCCCACACCGGCTTAACTGAAGGCGCCTAGATGGGAGTTACGCTCTCGCTTAGTTAAACATAAAGAGAGAAACTCAATTACAATACGATTTGAGTTACCACAGTCAGAAGTGTAAGCCAAGACGAAAGCATCCATGATGATTTGTATATGTTTGTTGGTCAAGTTGTTTTTTTAAATAGACCAGTGGTACCTATAGTGTGTAAAGGGGCCAATAGTGCCTACAATTGTTTTTTTGGCATTTGAAATTATTAGTCATTTTGATCAATTTACAATGGGAAATTTATGTTGATGAAAATGAGTGTATATTTGTGATATTGAGCATGTTTAAGATTTAAAACAAGCAAAAATGTGTGTATACTAAAAAGGGTGTATGATTTTATTTTTAATTTTATTACATTGAGTGCGATTCAAAGCTTGGACCACCATAAGCATTATGGTATTTAAAAGACCATGATGCTAAAAAGTTACTGAAAATTTCAAGCATTACGGTCTTTTAAATACTGTGATTGTTGTAGGGTATTTTTTGACACACTTGCATCCCTGATGCGAATAAAAGAGTAGCTAATCGCAGCCTAGCCCTACCGATACCAAAGCACAAGTGGACTATGAAAACATTGATAAAATAAGCCTAATTATTATATGGATTTGAAAACGTGTCGGATCGGTTCCAAAAAGCATGAGAGGGTAATATTTGATGCCCTAAGGAACCCGTCAAGTTTCTTCCCAATCCGACAGAGATAAAGCAGATCATGATGAAATTTGGTTCACAATTCCAGTTCCTATCATGCTGAAAAATGCATCATAACTAAGGCCATATTACCGAGGCTTATGATGAGCATCATACCACCATCATTGGATCTGAAACGCCCCAAAACCCCCAAATACCAATTTTCGATTGATTTGGACCTTTCTAGACCGTTATCAGTCTAACTTAGCAAAAAAGGGCGGGTTTTACATTATTTTGGTGCAGCCTTGGTGAACTATGCCATTTGATTTCGGGATTACCTTATGAAGATCATAACTCTCTCATCTTGACGGCACTTAAGCTCAAATTTTGTTATATGAAAGAGCTCATCATGACGCTCGTTTTGGTATTTGTCACGACTCGTCATAATGTCCAAAACGAGAGAATTTCTAGCGAGAAGTTGGATTTGAAAACTCTTGTGTTGCAGAAATGTTAAAGAGGAACATCCTTTCATTCAAAGGGTCGGATCTTGAAGCCCTGACATCGGATCACCTCAAGTGTGAGTTTGTTGCAACCATATTTAAAGCGCTTCGATTTGAGGTAAAATTTACATAAGATGAAGGACTGAAAGACACCTTATTTCAAGTTCAAGAAAGACATGTTTTTTGGCGTCGGAATCCCTTTTTTGGCGACCTCCTCAATTTGACAAGTGATCATTAGAATCCAAATCGATGGATTTATATTGGAAAATGATCGCAGTAACTTCCCCTTTGATTTGTGATAAAGAAAATGACCGGAAACGTGACGAAATGAGCAAGATGAAAGATGACAAGTTTATGGGTTTCGGTCGAAATTCCAATGTGAGGTCAAATGTTTGATCCAAGACTAAAAGTGGATATCAAATCGATCGGTGCAATGAGCTCGACATTTTTACGATGTTATCTTCCCATGAACGTCGTCAAAACCATTAAAAATGACCCTGAACCATGGCAATGGCCTATGACATCTTCTTGAGGGACTATTTTGTCATTTTCATGATTCTTGCTAGGGGCAAAATGGCCAATTTTCCCCATACACGAAATTCACTTTTTAAATTCATAAAATTTATTTTCAAGCAAGTTCGTTCACTTTTTATCATCCACCCATGTTTTTAGTGAATAATATATAAGTTCTTAAAGTCATTTGTAACCTATTGTGGGAACGATTAATAAAAAAATATGGAGCTTGCCCCCTTTGAGCTTAATTTTTGCATTGTGTTTCTAACACTAAGACAGAGGAAAGAGAAAACTCCCCCCCTTTGAGAGCTACCCCCTGAACTTTATACTTCCACATACCCTACACCCATACATCATACACATCATACCTAGACCCATACCCTCTACATCCATGCTCCTCTCAAGGTGTCAGTCTCCCCTCACCTAGGTGTCGGTTCTCTCTCTACTGTCTCTCTTATTTATTTCTCTTCTTTCTCTCTATACTTTCTCTACCTTTTTTCTCTCTCTACTTTGTCTCTCTTCTTTCTCTCTCTACTTTCTCTCTTATCTCTCTCTTCTTTCTCTCTACTTTGTCTTCCTTCTTTCTCTCTCTACTGTCTTTTTACTTTCTCTCTTGTCTCTCTTCTTTCTCTCTCTTATTTATCTCTTCTTTCTTTATCTTCTTTCTCTTTTCTTTCTCCCTACTTTCTCTTTTCTTTCTCTATCTTCTTTCTCTTTTCTTGCTCTCTCTTATTTTTCTCTACTTTCTCTCATGTCTCTCTATTTTCTCTCTTCTTTCTCTCTACTTTCTCTCTCTATTTTATCCCTCTTCTTTTTCTCTTTTTTATCTCTATACTTTCTCTCTTCGTTATCTCTTTACTCTCTCTTTTTCTCTCACTTTCTCTCTCTTCTTTTTCTCTCTCTTCTATCTCTTCTCTCTACTTTCTGTCTTCTTTCTCTTTACTTTCTCTCTACTTTCTCTCTTATTGCTCTCTACTTTCTCTTTCTTGTTTCTCTCTTATTTCTCTCTACTTTCTCTTTCTTGTTTCTCTCTCTACTTTCTCTCTCTTCTTTCCCTCTCCTTCACTCTCTCTTACATATATTTTGCATGCTTTCTTCCCAGTTTTGCATGTTTTTTGGTCATTTTTGCAAATTTGACCAGTACTACTTCTAAGAAGCTCTGTTGAGGTTTGTTTGGTTTAGTTCCGTCCCACAGTTCTGTTCCTTAAGCATCCTCCAGTAATACCTCATGAGGGAGGGGAAGCCAGAAGGCTGTCCAAGTGACAAGGGGTCTTTTCTACCTTCTTCTTTGTCTCTCTTCTCTTCTTCTTCTTTCCTTTCCTGTTTCTTCTTAGAACCCAACCCCCACCAACCTCTTCAACCCTCAAACCTAACCTGTCACCTTAAGACCCACACTAAAAGGAGGAACCGAAAGGGGTGCTCGATCCCGGGTACATATAAAGAAGGTGTGTTAACCAACTGGTGTAGTGTGTGAGTGAAAAGGGAGCAAAATCCAAACTGTGCTGAGAAGGTCGGGGGGCAGCCAAGAGGCCATGCCACACATCACCACTCATGAGACTAACAGCCCAGTCACCAGTCTCCCACAAAAAAGATGCCTAAGGCCATTCCTTCTCACCCACTCACAAGGACTAGCAATCACCCTATCGGTCCGATGCTTCGGGCAACCCACAAGTTACCCTGATACACTCCAAGGCGTCGGACCTCTTAGGACCCGGCCCCACACCTAAAGGTGGCCCAAGAGCCACCCGGATGGCATAACACGATGCACACCTAACTCGGGCTAGTGGCCAACAAGCACACAACCAATGGCCTAGCCATGGTCCACATATGCACATGCATGTTCACCACACAATGGTGTCTGCCAAGCCACCTTATCGTGCAGACTTCATGACAAGGCCGGCATCCCTAAAGCCGGTCCCTCTGTCACATTTCGGGCTGGCCCCAAAGCCGCCTCGTGCACACCTTTGCACCGTACACACACGCACGGATCCAAATCCTCACCCAGTTCTGAGGGCAAACATGAAAAGAGGTTGAAGGAACTGCTCGCCTTCGCTCAAGGGCAATTCTACCTGGCCATCAAGAAAGGAAATAATGTTCAAGCCCGGATATGGGGCTGGGAGACCAAGACATTGAAAGCCTGACTTAAGGGCAAAGAAAAGAAGAGAATTAAGGACTTCCCTTCCAAAGATGTGAACCCCTTCTCCCTTCTCACCAGATGTTGGAAAGGTCTGTTACATGGTGAACATCAAAGAGGTTTCTCAGGGCATGGTAAGGCCAGTTCTCTATAACGTTCGAAGCTTGGCTCGGGACAAAGACGAGCCCACAAACGGGGCAAACAACCAGTTCAACCTTGACAATCCCATCAATCTTGAGCAAGCCAAGCCAACACCCATTCAAGCCCTAGAGCCAGAACCTGCCCCTCTTGCACTCGTTGCGGTCTAGAACTCCAAAATAGCTCCCCTTAAGCCCATTTCAGGTCAAGGCACCCAAGACAATGGACTTTCCAAGTCGACTAGGTCCAAGCATGACATGATGTCGGAGTCTAAGCCAATTCAATGCAAGCTCAGAGCAGCTAATGTGCCCGAAGAAGTTGTGTTGAGTCAGAAAACACTAACTCGGGGCTGCGCCAAATGCTCAAGCGCAATGGAAGCTGAACTCACAAACATGGCAAAGGCCCAAATCCAGAATGAAGACTCGACTAAACTGGTTAGGGGTAGGTTGCTCATAGCTAAAAAGTCGGATTTTCCCTTTCTGAATTCATGAGGAATCTATTATGTGGGGCGACTCTCAAATTTAGGAAAGGAGAAAATCAAGCCCGAGTTAGTTGTGGAGCATGCAGAAAAGATTAATGTTGCCCTATCTAAAGAGGCCATCATGTCCTAGCTTGAGCAAAGCATCCTTTAGATGATGCAAATTCTGAGTTATAAAGAGACTGGTCTCACTGTCACAAGGCAAGAGAGTGACCCCCTACCTCCACCTAAGGTCTTCACCGACATCCCAGTTCCCTGGGCTGAAACCAAAGAGCAAGCTAGTACTACTAAACTTCTTGAAAATGGTGAAAGCCTCATCTCCAATTTAAATCTCAAGAACAAGAGGGAAGCAGTCATGGAAGAGGCTTCACCCTCGCTCATCCCTTCCACAACTTTACCCGAATTCGTCTTAGAATCTCGAAGAACTGTTGAACAGGAGCGTTCTCTAGCTGATGCTGATGATGCAATTTCCATTACCCTCATCCGTCCAATTAATCCTGCCTCTGATGACAGCTCATCACTCTAATTCGAGGAAAACCACTTCCTAGTAATGAAAGGGATGAGCCGCACTCCCTTTACTTGCAACCTCATTGAAGTGGCTTCCCCATTCCTCAAAAGCCCCAAACGTTCTCTTGATGGTGACGATGTATCCTCGCCATCCTATAAGAGCTTCACATTCTCATTTGATGGTGAGGAGCCCGACTTTGATGCTGCGGTGTAATGACTCTAAATTTTCAGAATTGATAAAAAAAAAAAAGAAAAGAAAATATAGAATAAAATAATAATAGTAAATGTGGTAAATAATAATAATAAAACCAAAATCAAAATAAAAATAAAATCAACATATTTATATGAGGAAATAAGTTTTGAATGAGAGTCCATCGTGCTAATATTTATACTTTACATAATATGGTCCAAAAAGACCATTAGTTCCTTTTACTTCTTTTTGGGACTTCTCTTTTGTTTTCACCTCATGACGTGGCTAGTTATTAACTTGCCACTCTCTCTTTAAGTCTCCCTCACCTCATGACGTGGCTAGTTATTAACTTGGCACTCTCTACAATTTCATGTTCGATGAACGCATGCCCCACCATGAGATGAGGTGTTGGTCTCTCTCTAAACGTATTTATTGGGGGATGATTCTTAAGCTCTCATTCGTACAGTTTTAAATGCAAAGATAATCTCCACTTTTCTCTCTCTCTTTTGAACGGTAGACCTTCTTTTAAATATAGCTGTTTAGTCTCTCTCTTGGATGGTAAATCTTCATTTTACAAGCTAGCTGTTTGGTCGCTCTCTCTCTCTAGAAAGAACACGTAGCTGGCTGGATTCTTTCTTTCTCTCTCTCTAAAGCAACTGGTAAGTCTCATTCTCACAGTTTTGAATCCTTCATATGCAATCGTACTCCTACCAAACTCACTTCATTGAGGTTGGGTCTGTACAGAATTATGATTTCATTCATTTTCATTTATCTTTCATCTCGATTCTCTCTCTCATTAAGGAGTGGATTTGGTCCATCAAAAGCATGAGGACATGAATATAAGTTTAACTTAGGGCATGAATAAATCTACGGGGTCTTCATCTTCACTGTGTCATGTAGAGTTTAGAAATTGAAGTTAGAGAGAGAGGAAAGAGCGGGAAGGTCAGCTGGTGGTTTAGGCTACATTGCTTCATTACTCATTAACCTCCTTTTACAGAGAAGATTAGTATTATTATTATATTAGTATACATCAATTGTATTGGGGTGATTTCTATGCTCCATGAATTGTTCAAGTGGGGTCTCAGAGTTTCAAAGGTCCGCTAGTGATGCTCACCAAATTGGTAAGAAAGTTTGAATAAAGGTGGAGAATTACAAGATTGAGGATTCTAGAGATACAAAAGAGGAGACTTTTAGATAGAGAAAGGAGGAAGAAAGTTGCCCAAACTCTTATCTCATTGGCTGGTTTTGAATTCGAATCCGAAAAGGTGTTGCTTCTTCCTTGTGGATTAACACTTGGTTCTCACATTATGTTAGTGGGTAGGCCTTGTAAGGCTCCCGAAGAGTACGGCCCCAAAATCGCGACGTTGAAGGATGGGTCAAAGTCTTGGTTGGTTTCTCAATTCATGTTGGAGTTGCAGAAATTGAAGGCAGTTGATGGTGAGGACCCTTCGAGAGTTTTTGCAGGTCAGTCTAAGGTTAAAGGGTGATTGGAGTGGGAAGCTTGTCAAAACACATGATAATTATCACATGGACCATGAAATAAATGATGAATTTTAGTATATGTCCACACATGAACGAGTTCTGACCCAAAGATGTTTCCCCCAGCATCAGTAAGGTGAAATAATAAAGAGTCCGTGGCTGACAAACGAGTATTTTAATTTCTCTTTTCTCTCAAAGTGACACATAAAGGTAAGTACTTCATCCTCTTGAAAAATAGTCTGTTTTTAATAAAATAGAGATATCTCCGTCCAACATATTTATTTTATAAGTTTTATGTGTAAGTGACCTCATACTCCGGAAAAATAGTCTATTTTTAATAAAATAGTGATATTTTCTTCCAACTTTATAAGTTTTATATGCAAGTGACCTTATTATCCTGAAAAATAGTATGTTTTAGCAAAATTATGATATTCCAGTAGCTGTTATGAATTTTGGTTAGTTCTGCTTTCAATAAAAATTGTAATATTGCCAATATTGTAAGATTTACGCATTTATGCATTTAATTGTATTTTTGTCCGTCTGTGAAATTTAAACGTTATAAGTTGTACCCATTCCTGTAAAATGATTATTTGCATAATTACATTTCCATAAAATTGTAATATTTTTGTATTTAACTTTGGAATTCCATAAAAGCTCTTTTATTGATAATGAACTGTTTATCATGTTACATTTCAGGAATGTACTTCAGAACTGCTACCTTTAAGAAATTATTACCAAAATGTTTGACTGGTTACTTGTAGATAGTTCATTGCCAGATCTTTTGATTATGCTAGTAGGGACTATTTGGACTCATTCGAGATGTTGATGAGGTATGATCGGATTTACAGGGATTGTTAGGATCTGTCCGGTTATGCCGGTAGGGATTATTTGGACTCATTCGAGATGTCGGTGAGGTATGTTTGGACCTGCAGGGATTGTGTGGACCTATCCGGTTACGCCGGTAGGGACTATTTGGACTCATCCGGTACGTCGATGAGGTGTTTTGACCTACAGGGATTGTTTGGATCCATCCAAGACACTGGTGGGGTATATAGGTGACCTACTTGGGACGCCAGTAGGGTATTTTGTGAAATCATTTGAGTTATGCATTGTTGTTAAATTGTTTTTATGCATTTCAATCTTTTAGATTATGCTTAATTTTGTATTCCTAAAAGTGAAATTGTTCTCCATAAATGCTCTCTCCAATTGTTTTTAATAGACCTCCCTTTTAAAAGTGTTTATATCTTTCAACCATGATTATTTTGAGGACCATGATGATCACTTACTAAGTAGCCAACCTCATCAGCTATGATAAATATTTTTCAGGATAATTGTAGTCTCATAGTTCGAATGTAGCAGGACCATCTTTGAAGAATTTGTAGACATGATTGACCTTCCCCTTGTAACTTTTAATCAAATGCGCCATTGTAATTTTTGTTCTATCAAGAGATGTATATATCTAGCCCTTCATGTTAATATCGGTTGTGGGCAGACTTTGTATAGATTAAAGGAAACAGAAAAATCTGTTTTAGTGCGAATATATTAGTAGAAATTTTAAATTTGTTATATATATATATAGATAGTATAAGAATAGTCTATCGCACATCGATAATGTTAGAAAACTTGGGGTGTGACATGCAGCCCCTCTCATCCTTGTCCTCCTAATTACTCCTACCTCTGATGAGAGTTTGTCACTTTCATTCGAGGAAAACTACTCCTTAATAGACGATGGCATGAGCCGCATTCCCTCTACTGACCACCTCAGTGAAATGGCACCTCCAGAGCCCGAAGATGTCATGATTCCTTAAGAGGCCAATTGCATACACTTTCCATCCCTTGAAAGCTCCGTATGTTCCCTTGATACTGATGATGTGACCTCACCATCTTATGAGAGTTTTACATTCTCAGTCAATGACGAGGATGTTCATGCCTTGCAAAATGAAGTGGGCCCCAGGGAAAGCCCAATAACCATCATCAATGATGCTGTTGTAGTGCTAACAGTCGAACCAATAATCGAAAATCCCACGGAACGATAGGCATTTGATGAGCAAACTCTGTTGGAGTGCACCAGAAACTTTCAAGGCAATCAACCCCAAAGCTTCCATTATCCTTTTGCTCCCAATGATGAACGACTCAACCCTTCAAGGGAAGAAGGATCTCTAATCATAGATGTAGTCAATACCATGGTGATCGATGAAATGTCAGAATCCTATGGAGATGAGATGGTGCAACTAAAGGGTTCATCAAAGCAATTGCATGTTGAGATGATGTAAGAAGATAAAATGATGGAAACCATGCACCAAGAGATGTTGGTGTCCCGAGAGGTCGAGCACACGGCCTTGACACATTAAAATCCCTTAACTACCTCCCAACCAGCATGTCATGCTATTGAAACAATGCCATCAAAAGAAGAGCTACTGCCACCAACAACTCCCTCACCTCCGGTCTCTCCTCCATCAACCCAGGTTGTGGATGAGGAACTAATAAGAGCATGGTAGCTGAAGCGTTGAAGAGATACAATGTCCCGATGGTGGGAGAGATGAATTGCTACTATAAACCAAGGCAGAGCCACCTTCATGGCAGCTAAAGCCAAGGCAGAGCCACCTTCATCAAAGAAGCACAAGAAGTCAAAGCCAAAGAAGCCCTAGGGGCCCCTTGAGCCTGACTTCGAGCAGAGATTGAGAGAATCAAGAGGACAAAGCTTCTATCTCAAGAGGTTTGCCACATGATACAAGTCTGTGAAGAACCCGCTAGCTTGGAGCAAACACTCCAGGCATCTGTACAAATACCGTATGGTTCGTACGAAGACACTCTTCACATAATTATCGCTGAACCTCAATTCCCCTCTAACGTTCAAGACAAGCCTCTCCAACCTGACGTGTTCACCACGTTTGAGGTTGACCTTTCCATCACTATATTCGAGGGAGGTGCATAAATTATGGCCCACTCTAGACCTCTATCAAAGGTAGAAATGTCAGGATCATGGGTCTCTGCACTTGAGGTTGATCAAAAATCTCTGAGAACGACGATGAATAACTTCAAGAGGCTTCAGAAGAATGGGAAGAAGGTGGTCGGGCCACAGCTGACGAACTTGAGGAAATAAATCTTGGAGACGAAGTGGATCCCATACCCACTTTCATTTCAGCGAATATGTCTCCAAAAGAAAAAGAAGATTTCACCACCTTCTTGAAAGTAAACTGAGACGTCTTTGCTTGGCACTATCATAAGATGCTTGGGTTAAACCATTAAGTAGCACTTCACCATCTCGGCATCGATCCAATTATCAAACCAGTTAAACCGAAGTCGAGAAAGTTCAGCCCTGACCTCGAGATGCAGATAGACGCCAAGATAACCAAGCCCAGACAAGCAGGTTTCATCCATGAAGTCAAATACCCAAAATGGCTAGCAAATGTCGTTCCGGTCAAGAAAAAGAATGGTCAAATTAGAGTGTGTATTGACTATCGTGATTTGAATACCGCTTGTCCTAAAGCTGACTTTCTGTTGTCATTACCGAGATGCTCATCGACTCTATAGCTCACTGCTAGATCTTCTCCTTGATGGACAGATGCTCCAGGTATAATTAAAAAAGGATGGCACCCGAAGATGAAGAAGCCACCACATTCTTAACTTCAAAAGGGATCTTCTGTTACACAATGATGCTTTTTGGATGAAAGAATGATGGGGTCACATATCAGAGAGCAATGACGACCATTTTTAAAGGCATGATACACAGAGAGGTGGAGTGTTATGTAGATGACTTGATGGTAAACTCTGAAGTGAAGGATGCTCACCTGAAGGACCTTGAAAAAGTATTTGAGCGACTACATCTTCATCAACTTAAAATGAACTCGCTGAAATGTGGTTTTGGCGTGCGCTCCAGAAAATTCTTGGGGTTCATTGTCAGACATCGAGTGTTTGAAGTTGAGCCTTGTAAGATCAAGGCAATCTAAGAAATGCCATCACCCAGTATACTTCGAGAACTGCACTCTCTTCATGGGCAACTGACATCCATTCGCAAATTCATCTCGAACCTCTCAAGTCGTTGTAAACCCTTTGCACATCTGCTAAAGAAAGATACCCCATTCATCTGGGATGAAGCATGTCAAGCAGCCCTTGACGACATCAAGCATTATTTTCTCATCCCTCTAGTGCTTTCTATGCTAGTATTGGGGAGACCTCTCATTCTGTACGTGACTGCTCTAGACGAGTCACTCAAAACATTGTTGGCACAAAACAATGAAGAGGGTAAAGAGACTACACTATATTTCCTCAGTCGAAGGATGCAAGGAGCTGAGAGGAACTATCCCCCTATTGAGAAAATGTGTCTGGCTCTGATCTTCGCAGTACAAAAACTCCGCCATTACTTGCTTGGTCATGAAGTGAAACTTATATCAAAAGCTGATCCTGTAAAATTTCTCATGACACGCCCATATTTGTCGGGACGCCTTGCCAAGTGGCCATTATTGCTGATGGAGTTTGACATCAGATATGTACCATAAAAGGCCATCAAGGGCCAAGCCTTGGCTGACTTTCTAGCAGCACACCTATTGTCGGCTGAATCTCCTCTATCAAGTGTCCTCCTTGATGAAGAAATATTTTGTGTCGACCTTGCTCTTGTGTGGGAATTATACTTCGACGGAGCCTTCCAATCAGAACGAGGAGGTGTCAGAGTCATATTCTTGACTTCTACAGGAGGAATACTGCCACTTTCTTTCTCTTTGGCTCATGCCAGTTCTCATAATGAAGCAGAATATCAGGCCCTTATAATCGGACTCAAGATAGCTTTCGATCTCGACTTAGAGCAGCTCAAAATCTACGGTGACTCTGAGTTGGTTATCCAACAACTCAAAGCGATTTATGATGTAAGAAAAGGCACCCTTAAGCCTTATCACGATACTGCAAAATCGTATATGGCCCAATTTGAAGACATATCCCTGAGTCACATCCCCAGGAGGCTAAATTCGCAGGCTGATGCCCTTGCGAAACTCGGCGCTACAATTCAGTTGTCCTTGTAAGGACCCACGCTTGTTTGGGTGGCAGAATGGAGACACATCGTGCTGATAACTGAAGTCGATGCGGATGACGAGAGAAATATTTTCCCTAAGTGTCCTCCTTATCCATTTGGAGTGCTTCTATAGGCCAAAGAAGTAACCAAGACCGTACAAGAAATAGCACAGAGTCGAGGAGCTAAGGGCAAAATCAAGGACCACATTTCTTTGACCCAATATGTGTAGAAATTGGGCAGGTCGAAGATTGGAGAGACCCCATTACTAGTTTCCTAAAACATGGCAGGCTCCCAGAAGATTGTGCCGAACGTAATAGTATACGTCGAATGTCCACCAAGTATACCCTCCTCGAAGGTGATGCTCTCTTTAGACGGTCATTTGACGACATTCTTCTGAGATGTGTTGACATCCAAGAGGGAAATAAGGTGTTAGAAGAAGTCCACTCAGGCATTTGTGGGCTGCACTAGTCCAGTCATAAGCTCTATGAATGAATATGCAGGTTGGGATACTATTGGCCTTTTATGATCGCCGATTCCTTGAGCTACGTTAAAAAGTGTCAGGTATGCCCAATACACTGCGGCCTGGTTCACCAACCTCTAGAGCCCTTACACCCTACGGTTGCATCATGGTCCTTCTCACAATGGGGTATGGATATCGTATGGCCCATTGACCCTGCTTCTGCAATGGGCCATGTTTTCATCCTAGCTGCAAGAAATTATTTCTCTAAGTGGGCTGAAGTAGTCCCCTTAAGCAAATTCCTGGGATAGCGGTGACCTACTTTGTTCGACATCATATCATATACTGCTTCGGAGTGCCCGACTAGATCATATCTGATAATGGCCCTCAATTTAGAAGTCATCACATGGATTGCCTAGTTAACCAGTTCGGTTTCGAATGGAGGTACTCAACTATGTACCACCCTCGGGCGAATAGATTAGTTGAGGCTTTCAATAAGACCCTATGAAATGTTCTAAGAAAGTTAGTATAAAAAACAAGGAAGAATTGACATGAGAGGCTTCCCAAAGCACTGTGGGCTTATCGCACTACAATACAAAATGCTACTGATTCCACTCCTTATTCTCTGGTTTATGAGGGTGAAGCAGTTTTACCTCTCAAAATACAAATCCTTACATTGTGAGTAGCTATTCATTAGGGAATAACCGAAGATGAAAAAGTCAAGCTCCAGTATTAAGAACTGGATGCACTCGATGGAAAATGGCTAGAGGCTCAGCAGAACCTTGAACTCAAGCAAGGGAGAATGAAGAGGGATTTAGACAAATATGTCAATATCTGCTCATTCACCCGTGATGATTTAGTCTTAGCCGTCAAGAGGCCTATTGTTATGCATGGCAGGCGTAAAGGGAAGTTTGAGCCTAATTAGGAAGGTCCCTTTATAGTAAAAAATGTCTCTCCCAACGGGGCCTACATACTAGCACATCCTGATAGAGAAGAGGCGATGCCCCCTATCAACGGGCGATACCTAAAGAAGTACTATCCATGATGCGTAGGGACTCAACGTGAAAACAAGCAAGATAGTCCAAACAAAATGCTAACTTTTTTCTTTTATATTGCAGTAAAAATGAGTTACAAGTTACAAGAACCCATTATTAGGGAGGTTACAAGTCTCTTGCGTCGGAGGATAAGAGGACGGTTACAAGCCAAAACTTGTGCTTTTGCTCTTACATCTGAGAGTAAGAGGACGGTTACAGGCCAAAACAAATGCCTGTCCCATGAGGAAGAAGCAAACCCACAAAAGGAAGGACCTCCTCATGAAGAAGAAGAGAAACCACTTGGAGAGTTAGCTTTAATTCATCTGACGCGTAAGAGGATGGTTACAGGCCAGAAGACAAAGCAGAGCCACTTCAAGAAGTTAGCCTCAGTCCATTCGACTTGTATGTCAAACATACAAGCTAGATACCTCATCTGAGGTGTATGTCGAACATACGAGGTAGGATCCATTCGACGTGTATATCAAACATACAAGAGGGGTTGCCCTGGCAAGGAGCTGGCCTATGACGAGAAGCACACCCTGTTCACAGTAGATGCCCTTCCACAGAACAACGTGGACCTCACTGTTGTCCTGAAGGATTTGGCTTCCAATAGATATCACAAGCCACGCCTCATCCTTCACCACTTTTTGCCGGCCCATGGACATCGCAGTATGTAGCTCATCGTCGAGCGCCGCGAACCCCGCACATGACTTGCTAACACATGCGAACATCTTTATTCGCATTGTGATAAGTCACATGTGCTGACGAGCACTGACTGAAGCCAGCGCCGGTTGCGTTATGCAAAGGCCAGTGTCAATAGTGCTCCTAACCCTTAGCGCCGGCTGTTTTACTTGAGGGTCGGCTCCGGTTGTATCAGCACTTTAAATCATCAGAGCCGGTTACCTTAGTGCCAGTTGGACTTCTGTTAACACCGGCCCTATCACGATTGGTCTCCTCCTGAGACTCCTCATTTCACACCTCCATAAATGGTCACAAGATTTCCTAGGACGACAGTTCACCTCCAGCAACCGTATGCCTTCATCGCGATGGTTCACCTCCAGCAACTGTACGCCTTCCCCATGACGTTTCACCTCCTGCATCCATACGGCCCACCTCCGGTGACCATTCGTCTTTCGTCGAAATTGCTCTCACAAGGCCGGAAACTCACAGAAAACTCTCCGCTTATCTTTTTTATCTAGACTTCACCAGAACCTCACCGGGAAACCTCTGCGACACCATAAAAGTGCCGAAAAACGTCCACAACCGTCGGGAAACCCCTTAAAAACCCACAAAAGCCCTTAAGACGTTCGAAAATACTCCCTGATGTGTTTCCCCCCTCTTCTCGAAAGAAAAACGATAGCCGGAGCCTTCTCTGCTTCCAAAAAAGATTCTCAGAAAGCTCTCCTTTCCCTGCTACTCTCTCTGCAACTTCGCCAAATTATGGGCAAAGTACGCACGTCGAAGGTATTCTTAGCAAAACCCTTGCCATAATCCTGCTTCCTATCGAAGAACCTTCCCTGCAGAGACTGTTGCTGAAGTCCCACTGCTCACTGGAAACTTCAACCGAGCACTCTCTCCTCATGGTTAAAGAAATCTTACTTAAGTTTTTACCCTTGGTGAAAAATAAGAGAAAAATGGGGTTTTACCCCCTTATATAGACTACATTGAACTCAAAAGCTCTTCACAAATTGGGAAGTCCAGTGCATCCAAGAAAATCCAAGTGACAACGAGCTGGGTCGGGCTTCAACACGAGGCCTGAGGAACTCTCATCAATCCATCTCTAGTGCCGGTTGACGCAGCGTTGGGAAAATTTCTTAACAAACCTAGCGCTAGTTGACATAGCACTGGGTGTGTTTTCAAATACAACCTAGCACCAGTTGCCTTAGGGCCAGGTGTGTTTTCAAATTCAACCTTAGCACCAGTTGACTTAGCACCGTGTATGTCTTCGAAACGACCCTAGCGCCGGTTAACTCAGCATCAATTGACTTCAGATGATATCACGGGTCATTCACTACACCAGCTGAAAAAAGCTGGTTGTGTTAGAACTCAGCGCTAGTTGTGTTGTGAGAACGCAGCGCCGGTTGTGTTGTGAGAACTCAGCGCCGGTTGAAAGCGCTACATGTGGTGCCGGTCGTATTTCAAGCAGTGTATGCCCTACCACTATCCCTAGTGGAGTTGTGTACCCAAGCCAGGACGTGTCATCCTTAGTGGACTTGTACTCAAGCTGTTGCACCTAAACTGTGACTTCCCCAATGGAGTCAGGAGCTGTCCCTCGTCCCCCACTAGGAGTCACACCCATACTACAGCCCATCATCCCCAGTGAAGTTGGGGTCATTCTAACGTCCCCAATATCTAGTGGGCCAGCTTCACACTAAGCTACCTTATCCCTAGGGAGTCGGGTTACCGGTCATAAAGTCTCATCTGTCACCCCAGAGAGTGCCTTACCCCCTTAAAAATCACAGTAAGGTCCACTTCTACTAGTCATCCTTCGTCAGGTCACCATTTCCACCTAGCCCTCAGTTTGTGAATGGTCTTAGCCATGTTATCCTCAAGGAGTCAGATTACCATCCACATGCCTATTCCCCATCAAGCTCCACCTATATGGTGAACCACAAAACGGTCCGTGCTGCATGACCCTAAACTTCATAGCCCTGGTCTAGACGCACGACCCTAAAATATGTGGTCCATTCTGTATGACCCTAAACTGCACAGCCCTGGTCTAGACGCATGACCCTAACCCCACGATCCATGGTTTAGATGCACAACCCTAAAATTCCACTGTCTGTGCTGCATGACCCTGAACTGCACAACCCTGGTCTAGACGTAAGACCCTAAACTCCGTGGTCTGTGCTGCATGACCCTAAACTGCACAACCCTGGTCTAGATGCACGACCCTAAACTCCACCGTCCGGGCTGCATGACCCTAAACTGCACAACCTTGGTCTAGACGCACGACCCTAAAACTCCACTGTCCGTGCTGCATGAACCTAAACTGCACAACCCTGGTCTAGACGCATGACCCTAAACTCCACTGTCCATGCTGCATGACCCTAAATTGCATAGCCTTAGTAGATGCATGACCCTAAAACTCCATGGTCCGTGCTGCATGACCCTAAACTACACAACCCTGGTCTAGGTGCACGACCTTAAACTCCGCAGTCCATGCTGCATGACCCTAAACTGCACAGTCCTGGTCTAGACGCACAACCCTAAACTCCGCTGTCCGTGTTGCATGACCCTAAACTACACAGCCTTGGTCTAGATGCATGACCCTAAGACTCCACGGTCCGTGCTTCATGACCCTAAACTGCACTGCCCTGGTATAGACGCAC
>NW_006497767.1:467710-496047 GCF_000471905.2 Amborella trichopoda
TGCTTCATGACCCTAAACTGCACTGCCCTGGTATAGACGCACGACCCTAAACGTCGCGGTCCGTGCTGCATGACTCTAAACTGCACATCCCTGGTCTAGACGCATGACCCTAAAACTCCGTGGTCCGTGCTGCATGACCCTAAACTGCACAACCCTGGTTTAGATGCACGACCCTCAACTCCGTGGTCCATGCTGCATGACCTTAAACTGCACAGCCCTAGTCTAGACGCACGACCCTAAACTCCATGGTTTGTGCTGCATGACCCTAAACTGCACAGCCCTGGTCTAGATGCATGACCCTAAAACTCCTCGGTCCATGCTGCATGACCCTAAACTGCACAACTCTGGTCTACTTGCACGACCCTAAACTGCATGGTCAAAACTATATGACCTTAAACTATAGTCTACGTCCCGATCATACGACGTTAAACTGCACAACACTATGGTTCGAACTATATGACTTTAAACTGTAGCGGAGGTCGAGTTGTACGACCTTAAACTGCATGGTCGTAGTTGTATGACTTTAAAACTGCATAACCACGATCCAACTATATGACTTTAGACCATAGTGCACGTCCTGATCGCATAGCGATAAACTGCTTTGCTCAGGTCCAGGAGGTATGACCATAAACTCGCCCCCACATACGCGCACACGCCTTTATGTGCACTTTCACGCATGCCTTTCCTAACCTACTTATTAGTGTGCACGCATCACCTTCATTATCTCCCCCCTAGTGAGTTCATTCATTTCATCACCATACATCATTCCCTTGTGAGTCTCACCCATGCTCACAAAAAGGCGAACCATCTCGTCATTCAAACTCGTTGTAAGTTACTGGGTCACCATCATCCACTCACATTTCATACATCACCCATCTCTCATGGATAGCCTCGAGTCATCTCCCCAAGTGAAGAAAACCACCACCATACTCACTCCATGACCTTCATAGATTGCTATCCATCACCATTACGGTCCAGCTGTATGACCTTAAACCATAGTGCACGTCCAGGCCGCATGACATTAAACTGTTTCGCACGGGTTTCGGAGGAATGACCGTAAATACACCCTCCCAAAAAAAAATGGAAAAGAAGAAATAACGGGCAAGGTGTATACCTGAACAAGGGAACGTCATGAGTAAAAATGATGGGCGGGCCTGGTCACGAAACCATGAGTAAAAGAGTTTCGTGAATAAAAACCAGGTACAGTGAAAAACCGAAAGGACATCGTGAGTATAAATAGACAAAAAGGATGGACATGGTCAAAAGGTCATGGGAAAAAGAGCCTAATAGAAAGGAGGATTGGTGAAAAGCATCTTTACAACACCACTTCCCCAGTCCTAGTGAAACCCACAAAGGGCGCTTGGACGAATAAAATCATTTTGATGCAATATTCACTTCCACAGAAGGCCTCAACCAGCACTCCCTTCATAATCAAGACGTCCAACAGGGTGTAGACGGTAAAATCATCCTTGAACATTCCTTCTTCACTCCTGGGTGAATAGGTAGCCCAGTCGACGTCCTTCTCCAATCTTGGATGAGCATGTAGCCTAGTCGACGTCCTTCTCCAGTCCTGGGTGAGCAGGTAGCCCAGCCGATGTCCTTCTCCAGTCCTAGGTGAATAGGTAGCCCAGTCGACGTCGTCCTCCAATCTTGGGTGAATAGGTAGCCCAGTCGACGTCGTCCTCCAATCTTGGGTGAATAGGTAGCCCAGTCGACATCCTTCTTCAATCCTGAGTGAATTGGTAGCCTAGTCGACATCCTTCTTCAGTCTTGGGTGAACAGGTAGCCCAGTCGACATCCTTCTTCAGTACTAGGTGAACATGTAGCCCAGTTGATATCTTTCTTCAAAGCTGGCTAAACATAGCCCAATCATTATCTTCTCTTACAAGACCTCCTCCTAATGCACGGAGTGTGCATGCCTTCTCCTTCTCTTACAAGACCTCCTCCTCATGCATGGAGTATGCATGCCTTCTCCTTCTCTTACAAGACCTCCTCCCCATGCACGGAGTGTGCATGCCTTCTCCTTCTCTTATAAGACCTCTTTCCCATGCACGGAGTATGCATGCTTTCTCCTTCTCTTACAAGACCTCCTCCCCATGCAACAAGATCCCTAAAAAAAGTCTCTTCTCCTCTAAAGTTTACACGGATGGACCTGTACATTGTATCAAAACGTCTAAGCATCCTAGTGCAACATTGCACGAATCTCCTCGACGTTCACGTTGTCTTGTGGCTCGGAAGAAAAAAGTAATAAAGCCAAAGGAAATTTTTAGAATGTTGTCCTTCTCGCTTCTCTCGAAACACAAACATTCGGTGGGGCAAGCTGTTTGAAGACATTTTTCAACACCATGGTCCCTGATGCAGAATAAAGAGGAAGCCAGTCAATAAAGCCTTAACATACAGTAAAATTCCCAGCAATCTTAGAATTTCCCTAGAATGGGTCAGAATCTTTGGAAGCACTCCAAAAGGCTACCTGCTATGTTTCGTCTCAATCTGACATGTCTAAGACAACGCAGACAAAGAAACAATTTCGAAAAAATTAGCCTCTAGCACCCTGAAACGAATCCCATAACTAGAACTATATTCTTGGTGCGTCAAACAGTTGTGGGGACCACTGCCATTGGATCCGACACGGTTGAAAACTCTTATAGGTCAATTTTGGCTTAATCGGGAATTTCAGGACAAGTTATGGGTAAAAGACCAAAAAGGCGTAGGTCGCACGCTATTCCCATGTGGCCTCCCTACACCAATCTCTATTAAAGGAGGTTGATATGCATAATCTCTAGCAACAACTTCAAAGGCCCATATCTCACTTGATCTAAGTCAGATCGCTCTCAAATTTGGTGAACATGTTCATCTCATCAAGGCGAGCGTTTTGATATGTGGCACGACCCATGACGATACCCGAGCAGGGAGAAAAACTAAAGAGAAGTTGATGATTCGTGAAGATAGTTGCAGAAAATTCAGCAGCAGCACGCCTCGCTCAAGAAGCCAAATCACAACGCTCGCGTACCCAATCGACGCGAAACTAATTGCATTATGTGCATATGGTTTGAGGTTATCTCTGGTCCGAACCCTGTGTACGATGAACGGTTGGATTTCACACACATAGGCATCGAGGCTGCTGTAAATTCTGGCTGAGTTTGTTGCCATGCAATCTTGACAGCATGCTCAGTGTGATTCAACGAAGAAACTAAAGAAAAACATCAAGAAACAAGCACACTATCGATCCGAAATTTACAAGATTCATCCAAATTTCTAGCCACATGATCCTGACCTAAAAACATGGTCCATGGCTCGAAGTTGGTATCAAATCGATCGCAACGCCGAGCCATACAAGAAAACAATCATCTTTCAATCAAATGGGCACCAGAGCAACCCCAGATCATCCATGAAAGATCACGCAAGTTCTAGGGCAGTAGCAAGGACTGTTATAAAATTTCACACATAGTTGGGCAGACGCAAAACAATCCTTTTGCACCCAATTTTAGAATTTATTTTAATTCAATTAAATTGTAATTATCATCAATTTAGGTAGTTTTTGGGAATCCACCCATGTTTGGACTCAATTCTATAAGTACATGCTAAACACAATTGTTAAAGGACCCTTGGTTATTCAATACTCATCAATAAAATTTGAGAGTTTTCATGTTCAAATTGTGGGTACGTCTTGGAGAGAGAGAGGAGAGAGAAGAAAAGGTTTGGTACCCTTCAGTAAGGTAATTTTTTGTTCTCCTCTTTTTTTCTTTTCTCTCTTTCTCTCTCCTCTTTTCTCTCTCTTTCTCTCTCCTCTTTCTCTCTCTTCTCTCCTCTTTATCTCTCTTTCTCTCCTCTTTTTCTCTCTCTCTCTCTCCTCCTCTCATATCTCTATTTGTCTCTCCTCTCATCCATCTTTCTATCCTATTTCCTCTCTGATCTCCTTTATCAACTTTCCTTCTTTTTCTTTACCTTTCCTTTCTCGCTCTTCTCTTTCCTGCTATCTCTCTGTTCTCTCTCATTCTTCTCTGTTCATGCATGGCGAAGTTTATCACCTAGCATGTGTCTTCTTGCTTTAGAGACATGAACAATGAGACGGGCCTTAATCCGAGTGGTGGGTCGGGCCGCTGTCAAAGTTTCCTTGTCTTCCCTTTTGTCATGGACGGTAGAAGCACATCGCCATCCATGTTCTCTTTTTCTTCTTAATCATCTGTCATGGACGATAGAAGCACATTGTCGCCCATATTTTCTCTCTCCTTCTAGTCTCTGTCATTGATGGTGGAAGCACATTGCAACCCATGTTTTCTCTTTCCTCTTAATCTATGTCATGGACAGCAGAAGCACATCGTCGCTCATGTTTTCTCTTTCTTCTTAATTGTCTATCATGGATGGTAGAAGCACATCGCTGCCCATGTTTTCTCTCTCCTCCAATTCTCTATTATGCACTACAGAAGCACATCGCCGCCCATGGTTTCTCTTTCCTCTTAATCTTTTGTCATGGACTGCGGAAGCACATCGCCACCCATGTATTCTCTCTCTTCTCTCATTCTTCTATCATGGATGGTGGAAGTATATCGCCACCCATATTTTCTCTCCTCTCATTCTTTTGTCACGGACGACAGAGGCTCATTGTCGCTCGTGTTTTCTCTCTCTTCTTACCCTTCCATCATGGATGGCGGGAGCTCATCGCCGTCCATGTTCTTTCTATCTTTTCTCTCATCGCCGCCCATCTTCCCTTCCTCTCTTCTCTCTCCTTCCTCTTTCTTTTCCTTGTCTTTCCTCTTTCCTTTTTTTCTTTCTCCCTCATTGCTTATCTCATCTTCTTCTCACAAGCACAACGTCGGTAGTAGTGTGCATGTTTCTCTTTCTCTCTCTTCTTTCTTCTCTCTCATTTGACCAAGAGAGACTGAGACAAACATTGCCATGGTAGTCTTATCGTCTAGTAGTACTGTCATTGAGCCGATCTTCGTTACTGAGTTTGCCTTACTTCCATGATAGGCTAGCCATCGTGCCCGGTTGATCGATGATCGTTCTAGCATCTAGTAGTATTTCTGTTATGTTAGTCTAGTTACCATGCCCGTCTTGCTACCACGCCGGGTAAATCACTTGTTGATCTAACTGACGTGTTAGTCTCGTCACCTAGTCAAAATTCGTCTGATTTACCCCTTTCTTCTTCTTTCACTTATTCTCTTACCCTCTCTTCTTTTGGATATGCATGTTCATGTACATTCGATCAAAGACAAGGTGGGGTCTCTTTTAGCCCACTTATCTTGTAAAATTAACCACGTTTATGTGATTGCAGAAACAGGAGAATATAAGCCAAGGGAGGTGATTTCGAACCAGTTCTACGATTAGGGGGCTTTCTTCGTGATCTAAGCGGGTACCCACATGAGCCAGCCCGAGTAAGTCCTGGACTCACCTTAAATTCCTCTCTCATCAATTGGTCTACTTTCCCTCGCTCCTAAGCGAGGTTCCCGAGATAGCGATCTCAAAGTTTTGAGTTCCCTCGAAACCTGAGACGCCTGCCGCCTCATCATCCAGATCCGGAGGTCGAGATCGAAGCACCTAACCACTGTCGTCCATGGAAGGAGAGAAGAGAGAGAAATAACATAGACGGTGAATAGAAGAGAGAGGAGAGAGAAAGAACATGGATGGTGAATAAAGAAAAGAGGAGAGAGAAAGAACATGAACGACGATGGGTTTCATCGTTCATGAAAGAAGAGAGAGAGAGAAAGAGAACGTGGATAGCGATGGGCTTCCACCGTCCATGAAAGGAGAGAGAGGAGAAGAAAACGTGGATGACGATGGGTTTTCGCTGCCCATGATAGAGGAAAGAAGAGAGAGAAAGAACATGGACGACGTGGGTTTACGCCGTCCATGTTAAGAGAGAGAGACATGAACGAGAAAGGGAAAGACGTACGTGGAGCTAGGCATCGCCGCTCGTGTCATAAGGGACTCAGACACGACCTGACCCGCCACTCTGGAAAGGGCTCGGTTCAGTGTCCTTGTCAAAGAATGAGGAAGGGAATGTCACGCATGGCGATGAGCATTGTCGTGCACAACATGGAGAAGGGGAAACTTGGATAGAAACCCGGCTCGCCACTCGGGTTAAGGCTCGGCTCACTGTGCATGTCTCCAGTGGATAAGGGAAGAATGAGAATGTCATGCCCAGTGATGGGCATCGCCATGCATGACTAGAGAGGATAGAGAAAAGAAATAACAAGGTGAGAGAAAGAAAGACAAAGAGGAAGAAAGAGGGTTTAAGGAAGAGAAAGATGAGAGGAAAGGAAAGAGAGAAGGAAGGAGAAGATTAAGAAAGAGGGGGAATAGGAAAAGAGAAAATAGAGAGAAAAGAGGAAAGAAGAAGAAGAGAGAGAGAGACATGCACGATAATGGTTACTGTCGTGCATGTTTGAGATGGAGTTGAGAGAGACAGAGAAAAGAAGAGGAAGAGAGAGAGAAAGAAAGAGGATAGAGAAAAGAGGAGAGAAGAAAAGAGAAAGAAAGAGGAGAAAAAAGAGGATAGGAGAAGAAGAGAGAGAGAAAGATAGAGGAGAAAGAAAAGATGAGAGAAGAATATAGAGAGAAAGAAAGAGGAGAGAGAAAAGAGGAGGAGAGAGAAATTTACCTTCATCGAGGGGTACCATAATTTTTCTTCTCTCTCTCCAAGCATGCCTCTCCAACTCAACTTAAAAACTCGAACTTTATTAATCAATTGAAAGTATGAGCAGATCCTTTACAAGTAGGTTTAGCATATATTTATAGAATTAGGCCCTAAACATAGGTGGATGCCCAAAATTTATCATAATTGATGATAATTATAATTTATTTCAATTAAAAAAAATTCTAAAAATGGGTGCATAATGACTGTTTTGCCCCTGCCTAACAATACATGGAATTCCAAAACGGTCCTTGTTGCTGCCTTAGAACGTACGTGATCTTCCATGGATGATCCAGGGTTGCTCTGATGCCCGTTTGACAAAAAGATGATTGCTTTCTTGTAGGGCTCGTCATGGCGATCGATTTGATATTAACTTTGAGCCACGGATCGCATTTTTAAGCCACGATCATTCAACTTGAAATTTGTGTGAATCTTGAAATCTTCAGATCGATAATGTGCTTATATTTGATGTTTCTTCTTTATTTCTTGGCTGTATTGCACTAAGCATGCCATCACGATCGCGTGGCAATAAACGCAGCTCGATTTCGTACTCGGACGAAGATTTTGCAGTCTTGGGTTTTTGGTCGAAATATGAATTCTGGGTATCGAAATTTATACCAACTTAATTGGCTTTGTGCACGAAATCCACCTGTTCATCATGGATGGCGTTCGAACCAATGGTAGCCTTGAACCTTACGCATGTGATGAAGCTGGTCTCATGCTAATCCGATGCGCGAGCACCGTGATATGGCCACTCGAGCGGGACGTGTCGCTGTTGAATTTTCTGCAACTTTCTTCATGAATCAACTTCTCTCTAGCTTTTCTCCCTGCTCGGGCGTTGTCACGAGGGTGTACAACATATCAAAACGCTTGTCTTGACGAGATGAACACACAAAATTTGAGCATGATCTGACTCGGGACAAGTGAGTTACGGCTCATGAAAGTCATTGTCTGAGATTGTAACAACATTAATGGTGATTTGGTGCAGGGAGGGCACACAAGAATAGCGTGCGGCCTACCCCTTTTCGATCTTTTACTCATAACTTTGTCCTGAAGTGCCCGATTAAGCCGAAACTTGCCCAATAGAGGTTTTCGACCTTGCCGGATCCGATGGAGGTGGTCTCACTGCTGTTTGAAGCACCGAAAATATAGTTTTAGTTACGGGGTCAGTTTCAGGGTGCTAAGCACTGATTTTTCTGAAATTTTTTCTTTGTTTGCACTGCCTTAGACATGTCAGATTGCGAAAAAACTTGACAGGTGGCCTTTTAAAGTCCTTATGAACATTTCCACTTGTTCTGGGGAAAGAATTCCACTGTAATTCAGGCTTTATTGATCAGCTTCTCTTTTTATTCCTCATCGGGGATCCAAGGTGCTGAAAAATGTCTTCAAACAATCAATTTCTTCATCCTCCTCAGCCCAAGATGACCCCAGTACCTTGTCCACACTCATTGTTTCACCTAATGGAAACGGTTCTTTCATTGTTTCACCTAATGGAAACGGTTCTTTCTTGTGCAAGAAAGGCCTACCAGCCGCAGTCCCGATAATAGTTCTGGCATGAGGTTCATCAAAGGATCAAAGCTAAACGTGATAGGGGTCTGCAAATCATGTTTAGGGAAGCAATCAAAGACGGTCGAGCACTCAGCTCTATTCAGAATCCCTTTTACCCTCTTCAGATGACAAAGCTTGAAGAAGAAGTCCGTGAATCCTGCACTGTGGTCAGTGTTGTAGAAGATGACCCAGCCACTCAATAGCCACGGTCCCAAGACCGTCTAGACTCGGTCTTCACGCGATCGACATACAAGACTCGAGTCCAGTTGGGGCACGTTGAGCTCTTGCTGACCGATATGCTGTGCATGACTCGCAAAGCTCGGAAGCCTTCAACCACATCTAAGGCTGACTACCCTGAGGAAATGGTTAGTGTTATGGTTGTTACAAACCCTAATGAGCACTAGGAAGAATGCATGGACAGGTTTGAGCAGATGGTACGAGTGATGATGGATAAGATTGATCGCATCACTTGATCCCCAGTCAATGTATCCTGTCATGAGGCCAACTCCCATCACTTGAATGATGCACCATCAAGGCAGCCTCTCCCTCTTGCCTGACAAGACAATTCTGTCCCGCACCCCGTCTCACAGGCAGACATTGACACTGTGGTATCCCATAGCCTAAAGAGCAGACAGATCCTGGGTATGCAGGGTGCAACCCTTTACCAAAAGCCGTACCCCTCCTACATTGATCAGGTTCTGTTTCCCTCAGACTACAAGAAAGGGAAGTTTCCCCTGTTCGATGATAGAATCTCCCCACACCAGCATATCGCTCATTTTCAAGCGGTATGTCGAGAGACAACGGCTGACGGGAGACTCCTTCTCCGTCAGTTTGTTGAAACCCTTGATGGCTCGAATTTTCAGTGGTATGCTCGGCTTCCCCCAAACTCAATACATACTTAGGAGGAAATGGAGAAACTGTTCCACTAACGCTTCTATGAAGTTGAGAGAGATGTCCAAACCATTGAGCTTCTCACTTTGATCCAAGAACTCGATGAACCCGTCGATCAATTCATAGCAAGATGGAGAGATTTGGCTGCTCACCATCCTAATCCTATGCCTGAGAAGGATGCAATTGAAACCTGTGTGTGAAATATGCGACCTGAGATTGCTCTACATGTTGAGGCCTCCAATTCGACCTCCATGTCAGAGCTGATCTCTAAGTCGGTGTGCATAGAAAGCCTGTCACGCCACCACGACAGGTCATGACAACGGTTTGTAAGCTAAGGAAACAATCAGGGCAATGCTAGTTCTCGAACCAATGCCTGGGGCAATCAACAAAAAATGGTAATCAACGCAGCCATCATTGTCAGTGATCCATAGAAGGCTGCCTCCCAAACTTTGGACCTCTCCAAAGGGGTAAACACAACAACAGCACCTCAAGAATGGGTCCCTGCACTACTCTGATTATTACTCGAACATAACATGATTGAGCTACTGGAGATCAAATTCCCTGATCAAGCCGGACTCGATACCCATGCGAATCACTGTGCTTATCATCGGAGGATAAACCACCCCACAGAGGAATGCTACACTCTAAAAGACATTATCGAACCCCTGATCCATAAGGGTTAGATAAAGCTTGAAGAACTAAAGAAAGCATTCGGGGTAGTAGAAACCTCCCATGCAGTGACAGTTTAAGAGGAGGACGAAGAGCCCGATCCTCCTTCATACCTTGTTCGTCATCATGCTTCAAGAAGGCCCCATGATACAAAAACTGGCAAGGCAGCCCCGACGTCTTGCTCAGGGAACTGAGAGCCATTGGTGCCCGTATCATCAGATATGGGGACACAACCTGAGCCAATGCTCTAGTTTCCATGATATAATCATGAAGAAAATACAGGGATGCCAAGACCCTTGTAACGTTCCAGAAAGAGATCCCCCAGTCACTGCTCCATCGTAGCGAGAGGGCCTTTATGGAGAGAAGCAGTTCGTCAAGCTAGGGTTGTCCATAAACATAGCGAGATGAATCAAGCACTTCCAATGAAAACCAAGAAGAGACAAGCACCAAGGGCTGCTCGCCGGAGAAACAAGATTGCTCAAACACCAGTTGAGCAAGAATTTCTCATTCCTCTTCCCCCATTGCCGACCTTACAGGACTTCATCCTCGGTGTAATCATCCTCCCTTCCTCATCCCATCAAGAGGATGTCCCTGAGCCATCTTCTACTCAGAGTACGTCCAATGAGGGTGACAACGTTAAAAGCAATCCCCAACTGTCTAAGCAGGGGAAAGACTTAAAAGACTCCTTGCACATGTCCAACTTTGGTGATGACGTTAAAAGATGCCCATATTGGTCCGATGATAGGAATGGCCATAAAAGTCCCTCACTTACTAACTTCTCTTCTTCTTCTCCATCTTCTTCTTCTTCTTCTCTCTCCTCTTTTATGTCTCCCGCAGGTACAATCTTAAGATGTCCAGACTTCGGGCTCTTGACAGCGAACTTGAAGGAATCAATATAAGCAAGACACAGTGGAGGTGGTTGAAAAAGACGCTAGCCCAGGCAGTTGGATTCTTAACAGTTGCTGACGCCTTGGTGGCTCGAGCCAAGTCAGAGCCATCTTCTTCCACAAAGAAGTGTAAGAAGTCAAAATCAAAGAAACCCCATTGGGGTGTTATTGGCAAACTTTGACCAAAAGCTGAGAGAGTCAATAGGGTAGAGCTTTTATTCTCAAGAAGTCTGTCACAAGGTGCAAATGAGTCTGAAATCGGGAAAAATAGTGCAACCTCCACCTTAGAAGCCAGGCACCTTGAAGTTTTATGATCCACCACTTCTCCTTCGCTCAAATACTCCAAACAATTTACCCATCCTCCAGCTCCCTAGGCACCTTCCTCGCCCAAATACCCTGATCCTCCAATTCCCTGGGATCCCTCTGGTCTCATATACCCAACCTCCTAAACCTGACCCTCAACCTACCACATTACCTACACCCATGGTGGATACAGGGGAACATCGGGAAGGTCCTCATGAGACATTGGTTGGCTGTACCATCGCTAAGTCGCAGTCGTCCCAGGAACCTCAAAGTGAATCCTCTTGACCGTATACAGTGGCTTTGCTCGAGGTTGATCCTTTTATCGGCAAGCAAGATGAGGATGCAAGGACCATCTTCCATAGCAAAGCTAGGTTGAAAGAAGAAATGGCAGGAATATGGGTGTCTTCACTCGAGGTTAACGAGAAGTCCTTCGAAGCCAATGATGAGGAGTTGCTAAAAGCCCCAGAAGAATGGGAAGAAGGTGGTCAGGCCACAGCTGATGGGCTCGAGGAGATAAACCTAGAAGATGAAGTTGACCCCAGGCCCACTTTCATCTCAGCAAATATGTTGTCAGAAGAGAAAGAGAATTTTACCGCCTTCTTGCGGGCAAATCGAGACGTCTTTGCCTGACATTACCATGAGATGCCTGGTTTAGATCCTCAAGTCACAGTCCACCGTCATCGATCCATCCGTCAAGCTTGTCAAGCAGAAATCAAGGAGGTTCAGGCCTGATCTCGAAATGCAGATAGATGCTGAAGTGACCAATCTCAGGCAAGCGGGTTTCATTTGCGAAGTCAAATACCCAAAGTGGCTAGCAAATGTTCTTCCAATCAAGAAGAAGAACGACCAAAGTGGGCTATGTATTGACTTTCGCGACCTAAATACTGCTTGCCCGAAGGATGATTTGCCGTTGCCGTTTATGGAGATGCTCATTGATTCTACAACTCACTGCCAGATCTTCTCCTTCGTGGATGGATACTCCAGATATAACCAGTATATAGATGGCACCAGAGGATGAGGAAGCCACCACATTCTTGATTCCAAAAGGGATCTTCTGCTACATAATGATTCCTTTTGGATTGAAGAATGTCGGTGCCACATATCAGAGAGCAATGACGTCCATCTTCAAAGACATGATGCACAAAGAGGTGGAATGATATGTGGATGACTTGGTGGTGAAACTCGAAGAGAAATATTCTCATATGAGAGACCTTGAAAAGGTGTTCGAACGGTTACGCCTTCATCAGCTCAAAATGAACCCACTGAAATGCGCTTTTGGCTTATGTTCAGGAAAGTTCTTGGGGTTTAATGTTAGATATGGAGGGTTGGAAGTTGAGCCAGTCAAGATCAAGGTGATCTAGGAAATGCCGTCACCAACAACATTGTGAGAGCTGTGATCCCTCCAAGGGCAGCTGGCTTATAGCCGCGAGTTCATCTCAAACCTCTCAAGTCTTTGTTAGCCTTTTACACACCTATTAAAGAAGGATACCCCATTCATCTGGGATGAAGCATGTCAGGCACCCCTTGATTACATCAATCGATATTTACTCAATCCTTTAGTGCTCTCTACACTGGTGCTAGGAAAACCTCTCATCCTGTATGACTTGGGGCGTTATTGGCACAGAACAATGACGAAGGGAAAGAGACTTCGTCATATTATCTCAGCCGCAGGATGCAAGGAGCCGAGAAGAATTATCCCTCTATAGAGAAGATATGCCTTGCCTTAATCTCCGCAGTACAAAAGCTCCGCCACTACTTTCTTTGTCATGAAGTAAAACTTATATCAAAAGCAGATCCTAAAAAATTTCACATGAAATGCCCATACTTGTCTGAACGTCTTGCTAAGTGGACATTATTGCTGATGGAATTCGACATCACATATGTCCCACAAAAGGCCATCAAGGGCCAAGGTTTGGCTAATCTTCTCTTAGCATATCCTGTACCGACAGAATCTCCTCTATCAAGCGACCTCCCTGATGAAGAAGTATTTTGTACAGAACTTGCTCATGCATGGGAGATGTACTTCGACAGAGCCTTCCAATCTGATCGAGGAGGTGCCAGAGTGGTATTCATGACTCTAAAAGAAGGAGTACTGCCTCTTTCTTTCTCTCTCACCGAAGCCAGTTCCCATAACGAGGCAGAATATCAGGCCCTTATAATTGGGTTGGAGATAGCCTTCGATCTAGACTTGGAGGAGCTTAAGATCTTTGACGACTCTGATTTGGTCATCCTGCAGCTTAAGGGGATCTATGACGTGAGAAAAGACACTCTCAAGCCTTATCTCGAGACTGCAAAATCGTATATGGCTCAGTTTGATGATGTATCCTTGAGTCACATTCCCAGGAGGTTAAACTCGTAGTTCGATGCGCTCACAAAACTCGAGACTACAATCAATTGTCCTCACCAGGGCCCACGCCTGTCTGAGTGGCAGAATGGAGACACATTGAATTGAGAACCGAGGTAGATGTGGATGATGAGATAAATATTTTCCCCGATCCATTCGAAACACTTCTATTAGCCAAAGAAGTTATTAAGTCTGAACGCGAAATGGCACGGAGTCAAGGAACCAAGGTTAAAAAATGGGAGCAGGAGTTCCTCGACCCAATGTGTGTGGAAGTCGAGTCGATAGAAGATTAAAGAGAGCTCTTCATTAATTTTATAAAACATGATAGACTCCCTGAAGATCGTGTCGAGCGCAATAGTGTGCGTCGAATGTCTATCAAGTACACCCTCCTTGCAGGAGATGCTCTCTTCAGACGGTCTTTTGATGGTATTCTTCTTAGATGAGTGGACGCGCAAGAAGCACATAAGGTGCTGAAAGAAGTACACTCATGCATCTGTGGACTGCACCGGTTTGGCCCTAAGCTCTATGAATGGATACATAGATTGGGGTACTATTGGCCTTTGATGATTGCCGATTCCTTAAACTATGCCAAGAAGTGCCAGGTGTGCCAAATACACTCGAGCCTTGTTCATCAGCCTCCAGAGCCCTTACACCCTACGATGGCATCATGGCCCTTCTCACAATGGGGTATGGACATTGTAAGGCCTACTGACCCTCCTTTAGCAATGAGTCATGTCTTTATTCTAGTTGCAACAGATTATTTCTCCAAGTGGGCTAAAGTGGTCCCCCTTAAGCAAGTTCCTGAGACCACGGTGGCTAACTTTGTGCGACATCACATAATATATTAGTTTGGGGTGCCTGATCGGATTATATAGGACAATGACCCATAGATCAAAAGTCATTACATCGATCGCTTGGTTAACTATTTCTATTTTGAATGGAAGTACTCAATTATGTAGCACCCTCAAGCCAATGGATTATCTGAGGCTTTCAGTAAGACCCCGCAGTATCGAAAATGAAGAAGAACTAGCATGAGAAGTTTCCTGAAATGCCACCAATTCCACTCCTTATTCCCTAGTCTATAAGGGTGAAGCAGTTTTGCCCCTTGAAATTCAAATCCTTTCACTGTGTATCACTATATATCAAGGACTAACCGAAGATGAGAGAGTCAAACTTCGGCATCAAGAATTGGATGCACTCGATGAAAAGAGGTTAGAAGCTCAACCGAACCTCGAACTCAACCAAGGGAGAATGAAGAGGGCCTTTGACATGTCAGTCAAAGTCCGCTCATTCACCCATGGGGATCTGGTTATAGCTGTCAACAGGCTGATTATTATGCATGGGTGACGCAAAGGGAAGTTTGAACTTAAGTGGGAAGGTCCCTTTATATTCAAGAAGGTCTCACCAAATGGAGCTTACATACTGGCACATCTTGATGGAGAGGAGGCAATGCCCCCTATCAATTGGCGATACCTAAAGAAATACTACCCATGATGCATACTAAAAAAGACTCACTGCCAACAAGAAGAGTTAGAAAAAGGCGGTAAAAAGACGAGAAGTAAGACAGTTCAAACAAAGTAACTCTTTTATTGCATTAAAAGGAGTTACAAGCCAAAAATCCCATTATTAGGGAGGTTACAAATCTATCATTCAGCACTACTCTCACTGGTTAGGTGCCTTGATCTCTCCTCTTTAGATCTAGGTGATCGGGTGACACGTGTCTCGGGTTTGAAAGATTCGAGACCTGAGACGACTCTCTCGAGACCTCGTTCATAGAACAAGGGCAAGTGTCCAACTGGTGAGAGAGGAATTTTGAATGTGAGGTGGTGGCCAACCTCACCTGGGTCCGTGACTTATTCGGGCTGACTCTCATGGGCACCCTCTTAGATTACGACGGAAAGCCCCCCAGCTGCTTCAGCTAGTGCGGAATCACCTCCCTTGACCTGCAATCTCCTTGTTTTCTACATAACACTATCATGGTTAACTTGCAAGCCAAGTGGGCCGAAGGACCCACCCTTGTCTTAGGGCAATGCACATTCATGAGAAGTTAGGGTGATGGAGAAGAGAGTTTGAATAAATAGAGAAATGAGAGCAAAACTTGATAAGGGGATGAGACTAGCATGATAGCTGTACCAGTGACCGACTCGGAGTGGTAGCAAGACGGGTATGTTACTCAGGACAAGCATGACGACAATACTACTCGAACCCGAGGTCAATATGCCTGTCCTAATCTGGTGTGGCAGCAAGATGAGCATGATACTCAGGACCAGCACGACAACAATACTGCTTGATATCCAGACTACTATGGTATGCTAAACTGAGTCTACCCTTAGTCAAGTGAGAAGAGAAGAGAATAAGCAGAAGGCGCGAGACAATGAAGAGATGGGGTCCCAGCAACGTTAGACATCACCACCCGCAGCAGTGGAGTAACAGTGTCGCGACCCCTGGATGGTGCTGGACACTATTGGTCATGGTCAAAGGGTGAGCAGTGACCTACAAACGGCACTAAGCATCGCCGTTGGCAACATGAGAAGGCAGCACGCCCCTTCATGGATGGCGATGACTCCTTGTGAAGCACGCGGTGATAGCCTCTTATAAAGTGTGTGACGATAATTCCTTGACGAAGCACACGGCGTTAGGCGTAGGACGCAAGAGAAGCCTACCCTTGGTGATAGGCACCAAGCACACGAAAGAAGCCTACACACGGCGATAGGCACTGAGTGCATGAAAGAAGCTAGCGCACAGTGATAGGCACCGAGCGCAAGAAAGAAGCCTGCGCACGGTGATAGACACTAAGCACACGAAAGAAGCTGGGAGATAGTGGTGGGTATTACAGCGGCCCTTCACGAGCGGCGATAGGCATCGCCGTTTGTGATAGGCATGCAACAGGGTGAGACCCCTTCCGGCGATGATAGGCATCGCCATCTGACTTCCACAGGACGTCGAGGACACATCTGTAGACGACGATGAGCAGCACCATCTGTGAACTTCGCTGAGAGATAGAGTTGAATGAAAAGAAGGAGAAAGAGACTCTCGCATGGCGCTGCCATCACCATGTGTGACCTGTGAAACCACAAGAGAGGGAAGAGTGAGAGGCATACGCGATACTACCATTGCCGTGCATGGCCTTTGAGAGAAGCTCAGGCGAAAGAGAGAGAAGAAGAGAAGAAAGAAGAGAGAGATAAAGAGAAGAAAGAAGAGAGGAAAGAGAAAAAGATTTACCTTAAGCTGAGGGTTACTGTTCCAAAAGTTTCTCTCTCCTTCCTCTCTCTCGCAAGCCATGACCTAACATTGAGCAAGGATGGAGATTTTATTAAGCAAAGTTCGATCCATGTACAATGAGAGTGCGTGATATATATAGAGTTTTACTCAAACATGGGTCGATTAATCAAAATTAAACCGAATTGCTGAAAATTAAGATTTAATTGAATTAAATAAAATAGGAATATAGGGTGTAAAATGACAGATTTACCCCTTCTTAACAATCGGGAAAATTCAAGAACAGTCCCTGCAGCTGACCTAGAACATTCGTGATCTTTCATGGATGATCTGGGGTTGCTTTGGTACCCATTTGTCTGAAAGATGATCATTTTCTTGTAGGGCTTAGCATGACAATCGATTTGATGCCAACTTCGAGCCGTGGATCGTGTTTTTAAGCCATGATTATGTGACTTGAAATTTGGATGAATATTACAAACTTCGGATTGATAGTGTGTTCGTTCCTTGATGCCGTTATGTGATTTCTTCACTGGATCACACTGATCATGCGTCACAGTTGTGTGGAAACAAACGCAGATTGATTTTGTGCCCGGACAAAGATTTCGTAACTTTTAAGTTTTGGTCAGAATCTGGAATTTTGACGTCAAAATTTACAGTCACTTCATCAGCATCATGTGTGAAATCTGACCATTTGTCATACGTGGGGTTCGGATCAGTGATGAACATGGACCTTATGCACGCAATGCAGGTGGTTTCACATCGATCGAGTTCGCGAGTGCTGTGATTTAGCCGCTCAAGCGTGGCATGACGCTGTTGATTTTCCTGCAACACGGATCAACAACTTTTCTCTAGCTTTTTTTCATGCTCATGCATTGTTACGGGGTGTGCCACATATCGAAATGCTCATCTTGACGAGATGAACACGGACGCGCTCACAAAATTTGAGCGCGATCCGACTTGGGACTAGTGAGATATAAGCATCGCAGGTCACTGTTCGTGACTGTCCTTTCTTTTTTGAGTAAGTCTTATGAAGTCTTATGTCTGTCCCTTTAATGACGATTACTTGCAGGGTGGCCACACGAGAATAGTGTACGGCTCCTCTTGTTTTGATCTTTTACTCATAACTTCTTTCTAGAGTGTCTGTTTAAGCTGAAATTTGACCCCTAGAGGTTTTCTACCGTGTCGGGTCCAATGGCAGTGGTACCACAATTGTTTGATGCACTAAAAGTATAGTTCCAGTTATAGGGGTCTGTTTCATGGTGCTAGAGGTTGATTCTGCCAAAATTGTTTCTCAGTCTGCACTGCCTTTGACATGTCAAAATGCGACAAAACTTGATGGGAGACTTCTGGAGTCTTTATGAAGATCTTGACCTGTTATGGGGCCATTTTGAGACTGTCAGAATTTCCATTGTTTGTCAGGCTTTGTTGACCAATTCTCTTTTTATTCCGCAACGAGGTCCCATGGTGTTGAAAAATGTCTTCAAACAGCATGCCTCACCTAATGTTGTGCTTCGAGAGAAGTGAGGACAACATTCAAAAAATTTCCCCTGGCTTTATTTCTTTTTTCTTCCTAGCCACAAGACCACGTGAACGTCGAGGAGATCCACACAATGTTGTAACTAGGATGCTCAGACTTTTTGATGCAATGTACGGGTCCATCCGTGGAGACATTAGGGGGAGAAAAGACTTTTAGGGATCAGTTGGAGTCCTCACCCTCAAGGGACTATTTGAGATTTTGACCACCGAGGCTTTTGTGTGGACCTCATTGGCCAGAATCTGGCCTATCTGGTGGCCACGTGCCATGTTTCAAGGCACTACAGCCAAAGAGCCTTTGGTCGATGTTGTTTTCTGCTACACCAGGTTTGCTTTTGATAATCAGGTTACCTTTGTGGGCCTCATCCTGCTGTGTCTAGTTGGGGGCTTTTTGTTTGCCTGTCCCGAAAGTCTGGGCCCATCGGCTAAGGAGGGATTTTGGTGAGGCGGCATCTTGAACCCCATCCTGTCAGGTCCAGTCGGGGGCTTTTTGTTAGCATGTCCCGAAGGTCTGGGCTTGTCGACTAAGGAAGGTTTTTGGCGAGGCGACCTCATGGCTAGGCATTACCCTGAGTCTCTGGCAGGTTTTGCCCTAGTTTATTAGTTTTTTGCCTTCATGGGGTTCTTTAACAGTTTGGAGGGATCTTTTGTTCATCGTCCTCACCCTCAGGGACTTGTTTTTGCTTTTTGGTGTTGAAGTGTGGGAGATCTTATGAGGATCTCACTCCTGGATGAGCCATTTTGTGTTGTGATTGAATGCTAGTAGCTGAGGATTTTGTGTGGACCTTGCTAGCTAAAATTGTTCCTGTTTAGCAACTGGGTGCTGGATGATACTGTGATGTTACGTTAACTTCTTTTTGTTGGTCCAAGAGCCCTTTGCGGGTTTTCACCTGGACTAGGGAAGTGACATCGTAAACATGATTTTCACCAACTTCCTTTTATTCGGGGCTCTTTTATTCATGACCTTTGGGCCATGTCCACCCTTTTCATCTGTTTTTTCTCAAGGCTTTTCATCGTGCCCGGGTTTTTTTTTTCATGGAACTCTTTTACTCATGGTTTTGTGACCATGTCCGTCTGTCATTTGTACTCATGACGTTCCCCTATCTAGGTACACACCATGCCCGTTATTTTTTGTGAAGGTGTGTTTAAGGTCATGCCTTCTGGACCTGTACGAAGCCTTTTATCGTCATGCGATCAGGACGTGCACTATAGTTTAGAGTCATACAGCTAGACCGTAGTGGTGATGAATGGCAATCTGTAGAGGCCATGGAGTGAGTATAGTGGTGGTTTTGACTCACTTTGAGGAGTTGACATGAGGTTACCTATGAAAGATGGATGATGTATGAATGGTGGGTGAAAAATTGTGACCCACTAGCTTATGACTATTGGAAGATATTTTTCATCATCATGGGGTCTCTACTCAATAAAAGCTTAGCAAACAATGGAAATTTTGACAGTCTCAAAATAGCCCCAGAACTGGTCAAGATCTTCATGATGACTCTCAAAAGTCTCCTACCAAGTTTCGCTGTGTTATGACATGTCTAAGGCAGTGCAGATCGAGAAATAGTTCCGACGGAATCAACTACTTGCACCCTGAAATGGGCCCTTATGACTAGAGCTATATTCTCAGTGTCTCAATTTGCTGTGGGGACCACTGCCATTGGATCCAACATGGTTGAAAACCCCCAAGGGTCTAATTTCAGCTTAAACAGACATCTCAAAAAAAATTTATAGGTGAAAGAGCGAAACAGGAGGAGCCACACGCTATTCCCGTGCGGCTACCCTGCAACTCAACACCATTAAAGGGACAGTCACAACTAGTAATTTTCAATGCTCATTTCGCACTCGTATGATCGGATCAAGCCCAAATTTTTTGAGTGTATTCATCTCATCAAGACGAGCGTTTCGATATGTGGCATGCCCCCTGAAGATGCCTGAGCGCGAAGAAAAGCTAAAGAGAAGTTGCTGATCCATGAAAAAAGTTCAGGAAAATCAGCAACTTGTGCCTTGTTCAAGCGGCCAAATCATGTCGCTCGCGAGCCCGATTGACGTGAGATCAGTTTCATCGCATGCGTAAGATCTGTGGCCGTCACTGGTCCGAACCTCACGTATGATGAACTGACGGATTGTGAACACGAAGCCGACGAAGTGACTGCAAATTCTGTCGCCAGAATTTCAGATTCCTGCCAAAACTCCAAACTTGCAAAACCTTCGTTCAGGCACAGAATTGAGCTACGTTTGTTGACCCACAATCATGACGGCATGCTCAGTATGATCTAGAGAAGAAATCACAGAAAAACATTAAGGAATGAGCACACAATCGATCCAAATTTTCAAGATTCATTCAAGTCACATGATCGTGCCCAAAAGACACGATCCATGGCTCGAAGTTGGTATCAAATCGATCACCATGTAAAGCCCGACCAGAAAACAATCATCTGCCAATCAACCGTGCATCGGAACGACCCCGGATCATCCACAAAAAATCATGCACGTTCTAGGGCAACATAGGGACTGTTCTGAAAATCTACAACTTGTTAGGAAGGGGCAAATCTATCATTTTGCACCCTAGTTTCTAATTTCTTTTAATTCATTTTTATCTTAATTTCTAGAAATTAGGGTTACTTTTGATCATCCACCCATGTTTGGGGCACAATTCTATATATACCGTACCATCATTATACGAAAAAAAGGCTTGAAATCTTCACAAAAGATAATTTTTACTTAATCGAGTTTCTCTTTCTTCTCAATGTTGGGTCATGTTGGGAGAGAGAGTAAGGAGAGGCAACTATTGGACAGGTACCCTTAGGCTCAAGGTTAATCTTCTCTCTCTTCTTTTTCTTTTCTTCTTCTTCCTCTTCTCTATCTATGATCCCCTTAGAGGTCATGCACAGTAGTGGCAGTGCCGTGAATGCCTCTCTTGTGGTCTCACAGGTCGCGCATGGTGATGGTAGTGCCATGCACGAGCCTCTCTCTCCTTTTGTTCATCCATCTCTGTCCCCTAGTGAGGTTTGCAACGATGCTTCTCATCGCCGTCCGTAGATGTATCCTTGACACCTCAATGAAGAGCATAGATGACGAAACTCACTGCCGCTCGTAGAGGTTTCCCCTTGTTGTGCGCCTATCACAGATGACGATGCCTTATGCCGCCCTCGAGAGGTCTCCAAAGCACCTATCGTCGTCCGCGAGCTTCCTTTGTGTGAGCGGTGCTTATCGCCATCCGTGAGCTTCCTTTGCGTGCACAGTGCCTATCGCCGTCTGTGAGCCTCCTTCGCTTGCTCGGTGCCTATCGCCTTTCGCGAGCCTTTGTTGTGCGTTAGGTGCTCATTGTCGTTCCTCTTGCGTCCCACTCTTATCGCCAAGTGCCTCACCAGAACTATCATAGTACGCTTCATAAATAGCTATTGTCGCAAGCTTCACGAGAGGCTATCGCATCCCCCACAGGGGTGCGCTGCCTTCTTGTATTGCCAGCGGCAATGCCTAGTGTCGTCTGTAGTTCCCTGCTCCCCCTTAAGCCGTGAGAAGTAGTATCTAGCACCGTCAAAGGGCCGTGACACTGCTGCTCCACGGTCGTGGGTGGCAACGCCTAGCACCATCGGGACCCTATCTCTCCGCCATCTCGTGCGTTCTCTTCATTCTTTCCTCTTCTCACTCGATTGAGGGTTGACCTAGCCTAACACCACCATATCGGCCTCGGTTTCGAGTAGTATTGTCGGCGTGCTGGTCTTGAGTACCATGCTCGTCTTGCTACCATTTCGAGTCGGTCACTGTTCAGCTATCAAGCTACTCTCGTCCCTTCATCAAGTTTTCGTCTCTCTTCGACCTTTGTTCGAACCTTCTACTTCATCACTATAATCCCTCACTTTTCTAGCCGCACAAATGTGCATTGCCCTAAGACAAGGATGGGCCCTTCAGCCCACTTGTCTTGCAAATTAACCATAGTAGTGTTGTGCAAAAAAACAAGGAGATTGCAAGACAAGGGAGGCAATTACGAACTAGCTAAAGCAGTTGGGATGCTTTTTGTCGTGATCTAAGATGGTGCCCACGCGATTCAGCTTGAGTAAGTCATGGACCTAGGTATGGTTGGTCCCCACCTCACATTCAAAATTCCTCTCTCACTAGTTGGATACCTGCCCTTGTTCTTAAACGAGGTTTTCGAGAGAGCAATCTCAAGTCCCAGGTTTTCCAAAATCAAGACATTGTTACCCGCACCTAGATCCAGGGAGGCGAGATCGAGGCACCTAACCAGCTTGGCGACTCCACTGGGGACTTATTACCCCTTCATCGGTTCGCTTTTGTTTGATCAGTAACTTCTTTCACTTTCTGCACTACTGTTTATGGCAACTGGGTTATTCAACCCTTTGATCCGCGTCGGGGACTTTCTTATCCCTACACTTGTGACTGTCCCAAGGAAGTGAGCCACTCAAGCTTCCTTCCCTACACTCCTTCTGAGTCAGGACTCATAGTTCAGCTCCCAGGTTCTCGCCTGGATCGGTGCGAGAGGGGATTTAAAGGTCCCTGCCTCCTCGCTTTCTCGCCCTGGTGGACCCTCCACCAAGTCCCCCTACATTGGTAGCACATCTGCTACCGCGCACAACACCCACCATGCTACTGACAAATCTCTTGCCAGCCATATTGTTGAGGTACGCTGGAAGGCTGCCCTACCCACTCTCGTGAGAGGTAAGAAGGTTGTCATCGCTTCTGAGGGTCACCGCAAGGCTACCCCCCGAACTCGTTTATTACCCAGAACCTCTACACCTGGAGGCTTGACACACAAAGGCAGAGATCCTGAGGTCTCCACCCCATGCACACATCTAAAGGCTCGTGGTCTATCCACTCGAGCCACACCTTGGGGCAACTTTCATGCTTCCCCGAACTCACGTTCAAGGCTAGGCCTTCTTGAACAAAACCCAACATGCGTCATGCATCCCACAGCTCGGAGCGGTGCAAGTTCTGTGTCGGCTCGAGCATCAGAGGGTCAACCGCTTCGTCCTCCCTCTTACTACACATCCCTTCACCCTATGAGAGATAGGTTCCTACTTCGTCCCTCACAGACACATGCTTGTGGGTCTCAACCTTCCAAGGTCAAACCCATTGACCGAGCCCGAGCTAACTCCCAAGTCACCTGGACAGCAAAGCCTAAAGGTGCGCACGCACTAACTTTGCAGGTTCCTCCTCGCTCCCGACTTAAGCGGAGTCATGAACCAGCTCCTTCTTATGCTGCTCTCCCTTCACCGAGCAAGAAACTCGAGACTTGATACTTAAAGGTCTTTCCTAAGAGTACCGTCTTGAGCCAACCTCAGGTTACCCATGCATCTGGGCCTCACAAAGGGACTCAGAGCAGTGGCCTGATGTTTGACAGAAGCCTCCAACCTCCAAAGTAGAAGCCTAGGTTGCCTTTTGTCCTTGGGACCCACTCCCTACTCCAATTCATAGACACAACCTTGGTGTGCTCAGAGAAAGTGGGGAAGTCTAAACCTCAGGCCCAATTTTGGGACGAAGTCCACAGCAGCCTCAAGGTTAAGAAGAAGAGAGGCCTACAGATCCTGACCAGAGATGCCTTCAAGGCAGCTGAGGTAACTACTCTCGGTGACCTCTTGCCCCGTAATCGCTTTTTCCCTCTCCAAACTCTAGAATCTGAGTAGGTCTAAGAATACTGCTCGGTGATCACTGCCAAGAAACCACGATCCCAAGACCGTCGAGAACCGCTCCCCACGAGATTGGCAAATAAGGCTCGAGTCCAGTCGGGGTAAGCTAAGGCCCTACAGATTGACTTGCCATGCCCGACTCGCCAACCTCGGTAGTCCACTGCCCCACTTGACGCTAACCTTCCAGAAGAAACGGTCAGTGTTATGGTGATCAATGATCCGGATGACGCATAAGAAGAAAGGATGAACAGGTTCGAGGTAATGGTGCAGTCCATCCTCGAAAGGAGGGAACGCCTAGAAGCCTCCAGGGCCCCTTCTCCTCACCATGAGACTGATTCGTCGTCTGGCGAAGATACAATTCCCATGCAAACTCCTTCACCGGTCTCCCAAGAGAACTCTTCCTCTCAAGGCTTTTACCAGACCGATATAGATTCCATGGTTGCCCACAGCCTCAAGAACAAGGTCCCAGGCATTCAATAGGTGTTGCTCTAGCATAAGTCCTACCCTTCATACATTGACCAAGTATCGCTTCCCCCAAACTATCAAAAAGGGAAACTCCCTCTGTTTAATGGTACTACGTCTCCTCACCAGCATACTGCCCAATTTCAAGCAGCCTATCGAGAGACGGCGACTGACGGGGGACTCCTCTTTCGTCAGTTCGTCGAGACTCTCAAAGGGCTAGCCTTCTAGTGTTATGCTCGGCTGCCTCCAAACTCGATGCACACCTGGTAGGAAATGGAGCAGTTGTTTTATTTACGCTTCTACGAAGTCCAAAGGAACGTAGAGACCATCGAGGTCCTTACTCTGACTCAGGACCCTGGTGAGCTGGTTGACAAGTTCATTGCTCGATGGAGAGAGCTGACAATCTTTCATGCCACCCTCATGACCGAAAAATAAGTTGTTCAAACCTGTAGAGGGAACATGCTTCCCGAGATCACCTTGCATGTCGAGTCCTCCAATCCACCCTCCATGTTAGAGCTCATCTCTAAGGTAGTTCGTATCGAGGGATTGTTCAAACACCATGGCAGCTCTTGTCAACAACCCTCCCGTTCGTATTCTCGCTCCAACAGTCAGGGCAACCAGCAAAAGGCAGTGATTAGTGCGGCTGTCACCGTGTCAGACACCAAAAACATTGCCCCTCAAACCTTGGACCTCTCTAAGGCACATACGCCTCAGGCCAGAGGCAAACAACGGTCCTACAACTAGGTCCCGCCTGTTAAAAATGCTGATCGAAGTGACTTCTAGACCCAGCACTAGAATAAGGTTTACCCCTCTGACAAGGAGTGGACTCCTGCACTACTCCGACTGCTGCTAGAACAAAATATGATCCAACTACCGGAGGTCAACACCCTAGAGCCGGCTGGGCAGGAGACAAACAAGAAGTACTGCGTCTGCCATAGGAAAGTAGGTCACCCCATTCATGATTGCTATAAGCTCAACAACACTATTGAAGCCCTTATTAACAAAATTTAGATAAAGCTCGAAGAGTTAAAGAAATCATTTGGGGCAACTGAGGCCTCCCACATAGTTATGATCAATGAGGATGAGGGGGCACTCGCTATCCTCCATGCACTATTCTTCATGATGCTCGAGGAGGGACACATCATGTCGAAGCCGACAAGGCAGCCTAAGTTCCTTCCTCCAGGAACTGAGAACCTCTAGTGCTCGTATCATCTGATACGAGGGCATGACATGAGAGAATGCACTGGTTTCCACGAACTCTTGGTAAAGAAGATGCAGTAATGCCAGAAAGCTCATGGTAACCCAGAAGGGCGCCCTCAAGTCCCTCTTTCGCCAGTGTAAGAAGAACTCCCGACGCAAGGCCCGTGAAGCAGACCCTCTGCGGGCGCTCTTCGAGGCAATGCTCCAATATGGCCTCATCACTCTCAAGCCCACCAAGCAGCCTAAATGCATTGCCAAGGGTACAGACAACCTTTGGTGCCCATTTGTTAGGTGCCTCGACCTCGCCCTCCGGATTTAGCTGATCTGGCAGCGCAAGTCTCGGGTTTCTGGTGAGAGAAGAATTTTTGGTGGGTTCGAGACTTAGTTGAACTTTGGATCGTAGGGACCTTTTCAGGGTGTTAGAGATCGATTCTGCCAGAATTGTTTCTCAGTCTGCACTGCCTTAGACATGTTGGAATGCAATGAAACTTGACAGGAGACTCCTGAGAGACCTCATGAAGATCTTGGACAGTTCTGAGACTGTTATGAGACTATCCGAATTTCCACTACTTGCTAGGTCTTTATTGAGCGGGGGCTCCATGTTGATGAAAAATACCTTCCAACAGTATGCCCCACTGGATGTTGTGCTTCGAGAGAATTGAGATGTGCAATAATTTGGGAATATTGAGGGATCGTTTTCAAAGTCCATACCCTTAAGAGACTATCTGTGGTTTTGGAGCATGAGGCATTTGTTAGGACCTCCTCGTATAGAACTAGGCCTTTTTTGAAAGCCAAATGCTACGAACCTTCGATTGGTGTTGTTTGCTGCTACACCAAGTTTGCTTTGACTCTCAAGGTATCTCTTGTAGGTTCCGTCTATCGGGGTCCAGCCGGGGGCTTCGAACCCAACTCGAAAGTCTGGTCCCCTGTATGCTAGGGGTTTTAGCGAAGACTACCTTGAAGCTTGTGGTAGGTTAGACCCTGGCTTTGTCAGTTTCTTGGCTTTATGATGGCTCTTAGCATTTCTAGAGAGATTGTTTGGTCATTGTCCTCACCCTCATGGACTCTTGTGGCTGTTGAACTGAGGAGATCTTATGTGGCTTTCACTCCCTGATGAGCCATGAAACTAAGGAGATCTTATGCTGCTCTCACTCCCTGGTGAGCCATGAAACCGAGGAGATCTTATGAGGTTCTCACTCCCTGATGAGCCATGAAATCGGGGAGATCTTCTGTGCTCTCACTCCTTGATGAGCTATGAAACCGGAGAGATCTTGTGGGGCTCTCACTCCCTGATGAGCCGTGGAAACTAGGGAGATCTTGTGGGGCCCTCACTCCCTGACGAGCCGTGAAAACTAGGGAGATCTTGTGGGGCTCTCACTCCCTGACGAGCCATGGTAACTGGGGAGATCTTGTGGGGCTCTCACTCCCTGACGAACCATCTGGTTTGTGATTGGATTCTAGCTTTTTTTAGGTAGACCTCAGCAGCATCGTGACCGTTTTGAAATTGAATGTTGGTTGAGGCGGTAGTCATGCGTCAGCTTGTCTTGACGGTTCAAGAGCCCTTTCGCGGGTTTTCACTTGAACAGGAGAAGTGGTGCAGTGAAGACGGTTTTCACCAACTTCTGTTATTTTTGGGCTCTTTTACACATGACTTGTGGTCATATCCCCCCTTTTATCCATATTTGCTCACAGTTTTCTCTTAGGTTTTTGCTGTGCCTAGATTTTGCTTTCCACAGAACTCTCTTACTCATGGCTTCGTGATCATGCCCATCCATCTTTTTACTCATGGCGTTCCCTTATCTAGGTGTACACCATCCTTTTTTTTTTTGAGAAGGCGTGTTTTAGGGTCGTGCCTTCGAGACCTGTGCGAAGCCTTTTAACTTTATGTGGCCAGGACATGCACTATAGTTTAGGGTCGTATAGATGGACTGTAGCAGTAAGGAATGACAGTCTGTAGAGGCCACAAAGTGAGTCTGGTGATGACTTTGACTCACTTGGGAGGATGGCATGAAGTTGCTTGTGAAGAGTTGATTGGATAGTAGGTGAAAGGTGGTGAACCACTAGCTGACAGCGAATACGGGTGCCGAGATGGCTTGCCGTTTGGTGAGCACGGGTAAGACTCACTGGGCGATGATGAAAGATGGTGAAGGTGGTCCGCGCACACGAATGAATTGCTAAGGAAGACGTGCGTAGAGATGCACGTAAAGGGCATGTACGCCTAAGTAGGCTCACTGACGAGAAGAAGAGGGTACACGCACACAAATGGGACTGTTAAGGACGACATGCGTGGAGATGCACATAAAAGGGGTGTGCGGCTAAAGGAGGCATGTTTTAAGGCCGCACCTCCTACACTTGGGAAAGGCAGTTTAACGTCATGCGGCCAGGACGCGCACTATAGTTTAAGGTCATATAGCTTGGACTGTGGTTATGCAGTTTCAGGTCATGCAATCAGGACCATGCAATTTCAGGTCATGCAACTAGACCTCTGCTATAGTTTAAGGTCATATAGTTTGGACCATGGCAATGCAGTTTAGGGTCATGCAGCATGGATCGTGGCTATGCAGTATAAGGTCATGCAATGCGGACCATGGCTGTGCAGTATAAGGTCTTGCAATGCGAACCATGGCTGTGCAGTTTAAGGTCATGCAATGCAGACCATGGTTATGCAATTCAACGTCATGTAATGTGGACCATGGATTTCTGTTTAAGGTCACGAAATGCGGACCATGGTTGCGTAGTTTAAGATCATGCAATGCGGACCATGGTTGTGCAGTTTAAGGTCATGCAATGCAGACCATGGCTGTCCAGTTTATGGTCATGCAATGCAGACCATGGCTGTGCATGCATTGCGGACCATGGCTGTGCAGCTTAAGATCATGCAATGTGGACCATGGCTGTGCAATTTAAGGTCATGCAATGCGGACCATGGCTGTGAAGTTTAAGGTCATGCAATGGAGACCATGACTGTGCAGTTTAAGGTCATGCAATGCAGACTATGG
>NW_006497767.1:496668-551813 GCF_000471905.2 Amborella trichopoda
GGACCATGGCTGTGCAGTTTAAGGTCATGCAGTGCGGACCATGGCTGTGCAGTTAAGGTCATGAAATGCAGACCATGGCTGTGCAGTTTAAGGTCATGCAATGTGGGCCATGGCTGTGCAGTTTAAGGTCATGCAATGCGGACCATGGCTGTGGAGTTTAAGGTCATGTAATGCGGACCATGGCTATGTAGTCTAAGGTCATGCAATGCGGACCATGGCTGTGCAGTTTAAGGTCATGCAATGCAGACCGTTAAGTGGTGAAGGCATGCGACTCCATGGGGAACAGGGCCATCACTAGAGACTGGACTCACTGAGGAGTGAGACTGTGGTGCAGGGAATGAAGTTCCTGAAGAGGTAGGACAATGGTTCAGAATGGGAGTGCCAAGGCATACGTGCAACACCAACTGTGGAATGGCATATGCATCAGTAAGCTTAGGTGATGCGTTAGGTCCCTTAGTGAAGCACGTGGCAGTAGGCCTCGACGTTCCATGTGACGGTGATCTATGAATGAGACTCACAGCGATGACCCCTAGACGAGATGCGTTGTGATAATTTCTGGACGAGATGCACTATGATGACCCTTGGACGAGATGCATGGCGATAATCTCTGAACGAGATGTGTGGTGATAGTCTCTGGTCGAGGTGCTCGATAAAAGTCTTGATGGGGTGTGCGACGATGATGCTTCGAGTCTCGGGCTTAGCCTGCCATGGCCTGGTCATATTGCAAGCAAGAGACGGAGGGTCATTCTGAGTTTGTTGGGGGCAGTTCGTGGTACCACAAGGTACAAAAAGGGGAGAAACCCCAGTTTACTGTTTTATCGAAGGGTAGAACAGTAGAAAGCTTTTTAGAGAGAGAGAGCCAAAGCTTTCTGGAGAGGGTTTTTTGATGAGTTCCAGTCAAAACTTGCATAAACAAGTCCTTAGGGATTTTTCTGGCGAGCTTCAAGAGTTGCGAAGCTTAGCAGCATGATTGCGAACCTTTTCGGGAAGTTTCGAGGCTTTCTAAGCAAGGATTAGGGCTTCTCCGAGTCTTAATAGGATCTGTAGAGGTGCCCTGCCGGAGTTCCAGTACTCCTCCAGTTGTTCCGCTACTGAAGGGGAGGTCGCAGAGAGTTTAGAGGACTTTGTCATCTCTTTGGTTGTTGGAGGAGAAGGAGACGAGGCTGCATTGAGGTCACCGAAAACTTAGCAGAATTTCTGTGAGCTTTGGTGAACTACTGAAGTGGAAAACCAGGGAGAAAGGAAATCTGTAAGGTCGTAGGGAAGCTTTCAGGGATTTCTGGTGGTTTTCTCCAACTCCAGCAACAAGCAGAATAGGATTTCCGAGTGAATAGGAGTGGACTCCCGGTGGAGAAGGGAAACACCGGTGGGAACCCGGAGGGTAGTGGGATCATAACGGTCGCAAAGACGGAGGGTCATGGGGTGGCGAACGATCACAGGAAGTTGTATCGTCGGTGAGGGGTGAGTATTGGGGGAATCGAAGAGGTGTCAATGCCACTCGAAAATGGGGAACATTGGGAACTGAGGTGCTTCAAAGTCGTGCATGCCATTAAGTCACATGCAGCGCCGCCTTCTCACGTCCCCGGGTCACACATGGCAATAGCCATGCTTGGGGGCATGAGGCTCGCGGTGATAGTCCTGCACGGAGTTAGCCTACCCGTGTTGATGATAGGATGCGACATTGTGTTGCGCACGTCGATGACCTTGGACGGCGACGTCTTGCGCGGGTCAAGGGTGATGGCAAATGGGGAGGCCTTTCCACCATAATGTGTTGGAAGCCAAGTCTTCCAGCACAACCATGAAGTCCATATTATTTTGTGGAAGGGCATTCACTGTGAATAGGGTATGATCTCCATCATAGGCATGTTCCTTGCCAGAGAAGTCTGCCTTGTATGTTTAACATACTTGTCAGATGAATTGAAGCTGACTCAGAAGTGGTTAGCTTTTTCTTTTGACCTGTAACCATTTTCCTTGGCAAGGCCAATGCTAACTTCTCCAAGTGATTTTGCCACTTCTTCATGGGGCAGGCATTTCTTTGGTTGGTTTGCTTCTTCTGTACGTGGAGGACGTTTCTCTTGGCTTGTAACTGTCCTCCTATACTCTGGTGCAAGAGCAACGCCACTGGCTTTGGTTTGTAACCGTCCTCTTATCCTTAGATGCAAGAGCTTTGTAACTTCCCTGACATTGGGCCTTCGGTTGTAATTTGAAATTTTTTCTAATGGAATAAAAGAAATGAATTTCCTTTGAGTTGGCTTGATTTTTCCCATCTTTATTTCTATCTTTTTATTGCACACACCGGGCTTTATTGCCTTGTTAGGGATAATACTTCTTTAAATATGTAGGGGGCTTCGTCTCTCTCCATCAAAATTTGTCAGTATATAGGCCCCACTTGGTGTAACCTTCTTGATTATGAATGGATCATCCCACTTAGGCTCGAACTTTCCTTTGCGATGCTCGTGCATGACGATTGGTCTCTTGACTGCTACAACTAGGTCCCCATGAGTGAATGAACGAACCTTGATAGACTTGTCAAAAGCTCTCTTGATTCTTCCTTGTTTGAGCTCGAGGTTCTGTTTGGCTTCTAGTCTCTTCTCATCAAGGGCATCCATCTCTTGGTAGCGAAGCCTGACCCACTTGTCCTCAGTTAGTCCCTAATGTATATCAACACGGAGTGAGGGTATTTGAATTTCGAGGGGTAGGACTGCCTCACCCCCATAGATTAGGGAATAAGGGGTGGAGTTCGTAGCATTGCAAGTGGTAGTGCGCTAGGCCCACAGAGCCTCAGGAAACTTCTTGTGCCAGTTCATCTTTGACTTTGACACCGATTTTCGGAGCACCCCACACAAAGTCTTGTTGAACGCCTCAGCGAACCCGTTGGCTTGAGGGTAGTACATAGTCGAGTACTTCCACTCAAAATTGAACTGGTTGACTGACGATCCACATGTTGGCTCCTGAACTGAGGGCCATTATCATAAATTATTCGGTCCGGGACCCCGAACCAGTAGATGATGTAGTGTCGCATGAAGTTGGTCACAACGGTCCTTGGAACCTGTCTGAGAAGGACCACCTCAGCCCATTTGGAAAAGTAGTCTGTTGCCAGAGGGATGAAGGCGTGACTCAAAGCAGAAGTAGGGTCGATGGGTCCTATAATGTCCATGCCCCATTGGGAAAAGGGCCATGATGTCACTATAGGATGGAGAGGCTCTAGGGGTTGATGAATGAGACTCGAGTGAATTTGACACACTTGGCATCTTTAGGCATAATTTTGGGAGTTAGCCACCATGGAAGGCCAGTAATAGCCGAGTCTGCGTATGTGCTCATAGAGCTTAGGGCAGGTCTGATGCAGCCCGTAGATGCCCGAGTGTACTTCTTCGAGTACTTTGCTTGCCTCTTGTGCATCGACGCATCTGAGGAGGATTCCATCAAATGGCCGACGAAAGAGGATATCCTCACCGAGAAGGGTGTACTTGGTGGACATCCATTGTACACCATTGCATTCTGCTCGATCTTGAGGCAACCTACCATGTTTTACGAAGTCCAATATAGGCTCCCTCCAATCTTCTACTTGTTCAACATCTGCGCACATTAGGTTGAAGAATCCGGGCTCCTGCTCCCTAGCCTTGGATTCTTTTCCTTGGGAAATTCCTTCTCTATCTTGTTGACATCCCTAGCCGCGAGAAGTGCCCCGAATGGGTAAGGCGGACACTGAGGGAAGACATCCCTTTCATCATCTGCATCAACTTCAGTTCTCAAGTCGACGTGTCTCCATTCGGTTACCAAGACTGGAGTGGGCCCTGTCAAAGACAATTGGATGGTGGCACCAATCTTTGAGAGTGCATCGAACTGAGCCATGTAAGTATTAGCTGTATCATTATAAGGTTTGAGAGTATCCTTCCTTATGTCATAAATCCCCTTTAAATACAGGATGACTAACTCAGAGTCGCCAAAGATATTTAGCTGCCTAAGTCTAGCTCCTGGTCGATCTCCAGTCTGATTATGAGGGCTTGATACTCGACTTCATTATGAGAAAACACCTCTGCAAGTGAGAAGGATAGAGGGATTATATCTCCATCAAGATTCAGGAACACGACTCCGGTGCCTCCTTTATTAGATTGGAATGCTTTGTCAAAGTACATATCCCACGGCTGAGTTAGCGTCGCACAGAAAATTTCTTCATTTGGGAGATCGCTTGACAGGTGAGATTCTGAAGGGACAGGGTGAGCCGCACGAAAGTCTGCTAGGGCTTGACCTTTAACTGCCTTCTGTGGTACATATGTGATGTCGAACTCCATCAGCAATAGTGCCCACTTGGCCAAACGTCCTGACATGCATGGCAGGGTCATAAGGAACTTGATCGGGCCTGCCTTGGAGCTTAACTTGACTTCATGGCCGAGCAAGTAATGGCGGAGCTTCTGTATCGCAAAGATCAAGGCTAGGCACATTTTTTCAATGGGAGGGTAATTCTTCGCAGCCCCTTGCATTCTGCGGCTGAGATAATAAAGCATTGTCTTTTTCCCTCCATCATTGTTCTATGCCTGGAGTGCCGCGAGTGACTCGTCGAGGGTCGTCACGTATAGGATGAGAGGCCTTTCTAACACTGGCGTAGAGAGTACTGGTGGATTCAACAACTATTGCATGATGTCACGCTTCATCCCATATGAAGGGAGTGTCCTTGTTCAGGAGGTGTGAAAAGGGTCCGCATCGCCTTGAAAGGTACGAAATGAACCTCCGAGTGTATGCAAGTTTTCCTTGGAGAAACGGCAATTCCTGGATGGTTGTAGGCGGCGGCATGTTCTGGCCTTGATTTTGACTAGCTCGATCTCCATCCCACGGTATCTCACGATAAACCTTAAGAATTTTCCTAAGCGTACACTAAAGGTGCATTTCAAGGGGTTCATTTGGAGCTGGTGACACCGCAATCGCTCAAACACCTTTTTAAGGTCTTGCACGTGAGTGGCTTTTGTTTCAGACTTTACCACCAAGTCATCCACATAGCACTCGACCTCATTGTGAATCATGTCCTTGAAGATGGTTCTCATGGATCGCTGGTACGTGGCGTCAGCAGTCTTTAGCTCAAAAGGCATCACAATGTAGCAAAAGACACCTTTTGGAGTCGAGAACGTAGTGGCCTCCTCATCCTCTGGTGCCATCCTGATTTGGTTGTAACTAGAATAAACGTCCATAAAGGAGAAGATTTGACAATGGGCCGCGGAGTACCAGCATCTCGATGGATGACATGGGAAAATCATCCTTGGGACAAGCAGTGTTCAAGTCACGAAAGTCGATGCAAACCTTGATTTGGCCATTCTTCTTCTTGACTGGGACGACATTTGCCAGCCATCTGGGTATTTTACTTCATGTATGAATCCAGCTTGCTTGAGCTTGTTTACCTCAGCATCGATTTGCATCTTGAGGTCAGGCCTAAACCTTCTTGATTTCTGCTTAATGGGTTTGATGGTTGGATCAATGCTGAGGCGATGGACAGTAATCTGAGGGTCTAGACGACGCATCTCATGATAATGCCAGGTGAAGACGTCCCGAGTTGCTCGAAGGAGGGAGATATAACTTTCTTTCTCTTCTAGGGACATCTTTGTTGAGATGAAGGTTGGCCTTGGGTCGACCTCATCCCTCAGGTTGATCTCTTCTAGCTCATCAGCTGTAGCCTGCCCGCCCCCTTCCCACTCTTCGGGAGCCTCTTGGAGCTCCTCTTCGAGGGACTCACAATGGTTTTCTTTGATCTCAAATGTGGCCACCCATGATCCTGACATCTCGGCCTGTAGGAGGGGCACAACATGGGACAGGACTGGTCTCTGGCTAGCCCAAGCGATGGAAGGGTCGGCTTCAAGCGAGGGGTCCATGACCTCATGATTGGGCTCACTCAGTACTTCCCCCAAGCTGGGCGACGCCTCATGTACTTGGATCATGTGACAGTCCTTGTGAGAGCAGGAGCTCGAAGGTGGTTCAGTTTTGGCCCGTGTTGTCAGGGCATCAGCGGCTGTAGAGAATCCTACTGCCTGGGCCAGTATTTCTCTGAGGCGTTCTTGCTGCGGCATGGTGAGGCTGGTGCCTCCGAACTCTTTGTTTAGAGTGTCGAAATCTGGAAATTGTTAAGTGGTACCTGCGGAAGGAATAGAGGAGGGGAAAGGAGAAGAAGAGTTAGAACATTCTGGGCAGCTTTTTACATTGTTGCCGGAATTGGATGTTTGTAGGGGGTATTTAAAGTCATGCCCCAGCTTTGACTGTTGTGGGGTGCTTTTAACATCATCACTCATTTTGGCCGACTCCTAAGATATTGATAACTCAGGGCCTGGGATGAAGTCTCGCAAGGTCGGCAGCGGAGGAAAGGGCCTGAAGAGTTCTTCATCGACTAGTGGCTGAGGAAGATGATTCCTTCGGTGGCCCTAGCTTGGTGAGTGGCCCTAGCTTGGTGGACTGCCTCACGTTTTAGGGATTTGAGCCTACTTCGCCCATGGTAGACTTCCCAGGGTTGAGAGGTCGAGGGCTCTGCAAGGTCCAGTGCATGCTCATGAGGGGCTTTTAATGGGCTTCCTCTTGAATGGGAGCGAGGGCTTGGACGTGTCTAGAGAGAACCGCACATACGATATGGCCTTGCTGGACTTTCTCCGTGACTATGGCCTCGAACCCAGTGCACTCCTTGAGTTCGTGACCCCACACTTGGTGATAGGGGCACCAGAGTTTTCCCGTGCCCCGGGCAAGACGGTTAGGCTATCTGGCTGACTTGGGGTGACAAGACCCTGCTGGTGCATTGTCTCAAAGTGGGTCTGTAGGGGGTCTTGCTCAGTATTTTTCTGGCCTTGCGGGACCTAAGGGTGTCTTCCCGAGTCGCCCTGAACCTCCTGACATTGCTGCATCTTTTTTGCCAAGAGTTTATGGAAGCCAGTGCACTCGCTGATGTCATGACCTTGTATCTGGTGGTACGCGCACTAGAGGTTCTCGGCTCCTAGAGGCAGGAACTTGGGCTGCCTTGTCGGCTTTGGGGTGGCTATCCCTTCTTCGAGCATTATAGAGAAAAATGCATGAAGAATAGAGGGTGCCCCGTCGTCCTCTTGGATGGTGACTATGTGAGATGCCTCAGTTGCCCCGAATGCCTGTTGCAACTCTTTGAGCTTTATCTAGCCCTTGTTGATAAGGGCCTCATTAGTGTCGTTGAGCTTGTAGCAGTAAGTGCACTCGTGTATCTGTGGGCTCCATCAATCTGGCCCTAAGCTCTACGAGTGCATCTACAGACTCAACTGTTATTGGCCTTCAATGGTGGTCGACGCCCAAAACTATGCCAAAAGATGGCAAGTGTGCCAAATTCACTCAACCCTCATTCAATAGCCCCTGGAGCCTCTGCATCCTACAGTGATGTCATGGCCGTTTTCCCAGTGGGTTATGGACATTGTAGGACCCATCGACCCTCCTTTTGCCTTGGGTCATGCCTTCATTTTAGTAGCGACAAATTACTTCTCCAAGTGAGCTGAGACAGTCCCTCTCAAACAGGTCCCAAGGACCATTGTGGCTAACTTCATGTGTCACCACATTATATACCGGTTCGGGGTTTCGGACTGAGTAATCTTTGATAATAGCCCTCAGTTCAGAAGCCGTCACGTTGATCGCCTTGTTAACCAGTTCGGTTTCGAGTGGAAGTACTCGACTATGTACTACCCTCGAGACAATAGTTTAGCTGAGGTGTTCAACAAAACTTTGTGCAGGGTGTTTCGAGAGTCAGTCTCAAAGTTGAAGAAGAACTAGCATGAGAAGCTGCCAGAGGCTCTGTGGGCCTATCGCACCACCACTTGCAATGCTACAAACTCTACCCCTTTTTCCCTGGTTTATGGAAGTGAGGTAGTCCTACCCCTCGAGGTTCAAATACCCTCACTCCATATCACTATACATCAAGGATTAACCTAGGACGAGAGGGTTAAGCTCCGTTACCAGGAGTTGGATGCCCTTGGCGAAAAGAGATTAGGGGCTCAGCAGAACTTCAAGCTCAATTAAGGAAGAATGAAGAGAGCCTTTGACAAGTCTATCAAGGTTCACTCATTCGCTCGTGGGGACCTAGTCTTAGTAGTCAAGAGACCGATTTTCATGCACGGGCATCGCAAAGGGAAGTTTGAACCCAAGTGGGAAGGCCGATTCATAGTCAAGAAGGTCACACCAAATGGGGCCTATATACTGGCAAACTCAGATAGAGAGGAGGCAATGCCCCCTATCAATGGGTGATACCTAAAGAAGTACTATCTGTGATGTATACTCAAGTAAAGAGACTCAACGCAAAGCAAGCAAGGCAGTCTGAACAAATTATAATTCTTTTTATTGCAATAAAAATGAGTTACAAGATACAAGCCAAGAAGCTCATTATCCAGGAGATTACAATTCTCTTATATTTGAGGGAAATAAAACAGTCGACATCAAAAGTGTTGCTCTTATATCTGAGGATAAGGGGACGGTTACAGACCAAAAGAAATGCCTTTCTCATGAAGAAGAAGCAAACCCACTAAAGAAATGCTCTCCTCATGAAGAAGAAGCAAAACCACTTCGAGAAGTTAGCTTCAGTTCATCTAACAAGCGCCACCAAAGAGGGTGGTTATAGGCCAAAAGAAGAGGCCAACCATTTTCGAGTCAGCTCCAATTCATCTAGCGTGTATACCAAACATACAAGGCAGACTTCTCTGGCAAGGAGCTCGCCTATGATGGAGAGCACAACCTGTTCACAGTGGATGCCCTTCCACAAAACAACATGGACTCCACGGTTGTGCTGGAGGACTTGGCTTCCAACAAACTTCACCGGCAGGGCCTCCTCACTTGCCATCACGCTTGACCCTCGTGAGACATCGCCGTTCATGGTCATCACCATGAGCAACTCGACACTGTGCGCAGCCATTGCTGTGTGCAACATAATGCCACGTTCTACCGTCACCACGGGTAGGACAACGCCACACGAGACCATTTCCGCTAGCGGCATGCTCCCGAGCATGGCTATTGTCGTGCATTGCCTAGGGACACGTGAAGGCAGCACTGCATGCGACTTAATGTCCCGCATGCCCTTGAAGTACCCTGGTTCCCATTGTTCCCAATTTCCAGGGGACAATAGCTCCCATGCCTCTCCAGTTCCCCCAACCGTCGTCCCTCGCGGACGGTCCACCTCCTCGCAACCCTTCGGGTTTCGTCGGAAACACTCATCCGCCCCTCAGGAACTCTTGTCCGACCCTATTCTATCCCCTATCAGTGCTTCCCCTTCTCATTGAAAACTCACTCCTGTTCATCAGAAAACCCTTCCCCCACCTTTTACTTGTTACTGAAGTTAGCGAAAAACCACAAGAAATCCCTAAAAGGCTTCCCTCACCTTGCGGGTTTTTTCCCTCCTCCCTGGTTTTCCCTCCTTCCTGATTTTCCCTCTTCAACGGTCCACCACAAAACTCATCAAAATGCCACCGAATTCCTGGTGAGTCCACTGCTTTCCTCCTTCTTCTTCGCCAACAACCAGAGGACCGACATAGCCCTCTGAACTCTTTGCAACCTCCCTTCAGCCACAGGATTGTCGGAGAAACACTCGAGCCCCACAGAAGCACGTTTACAAAAGCTGCTAAGGCTTTGAAAAGCCCTGAGATAGCCTCAATGCTCTCTGAAAATGTCCGCGATCATAGCATAAAGCTTCGCAACCTCCTGAAGCTCACCCGAAAAGCTCCTAACTGCCTATCTCTGCAAACTTTGGTCGGGAAGTTCTCGCCGAAAATCTCTTGTCAGAAGCTCAAGCTCTCTCTGTCTCTCTCGCTCTGAAATTGTTTTACCCTTCGGCAAAATAGTAAAAAGGGGGATTTTCCCCTTTTGTACTCAGCAGTGCTGCAAATTGCCCTTGACAAATTCGAAAATACGCTACAGTCCTCAGCTTCAGATGGCAATAAGACCAGGCCGGGGTAGGTCAAGCTTGAGGTTCGAAAGGACCTATCACCGAGGGCCTCATAAGAAGTCATCACCGCGTGTCTTTATCAAGGGCCATCGCCGCACGCCTTTGTCAAGGGCCATCGCCACACGCCTTCGTCAAAGGCCATCGTCGCACACCTTCGTCAAAGGCCATCACCGTGTGCCTTCATCAAGGGCCATCGACGCTGGCCTTCGTCAAGGGCCATAGACACGCACCTTCGCTCACAGGCTATCGCCACGCCCTTCGTCAAGAATTTAATGCCATACTCTTCAACAAGTACCTAATGTCATGCACACACCATCTAAACTTAATGCCATGTGTGCCATTCAACACTTAGTGCTGCGATCGTGCCACGACACTCCTCTTTAGACCATTGTCCTACCTCTTCAAGAAGTTCATTCCCTTGCATCACAGTCTCCCTCCTCCGGAAGTCCAGTCTCCAGTGACGGCTCTGTTTCCAATGGAGTCGCATTCCTTCACCACACAACGGTTCGTGCTGTATGACCTTAAACTGCACAGCCATGGTCCACACTGAATGACCTTCAACTGCACAGCCATGGTCCACCCTGCATGATCTTAAACTGCACAACCATGGTCAGCACTGCATGACCTTAAACTACACAGCCACGGTCCGTGTTGCATGAAGGTACAGCCATGGTCCGCATTGCATGACCTTAATCTGCACAGCCATGGTCCGCACTGCATGACCATAAACTGCACTGCCGTGGTCTGGATTGTACGATCTTAAACTGCACAGCCATGCTGCACAGCCATGGTCTGTGCTGCATGATCGTAAACTGCACAGCCATGGTCCGCACTGCATGACCTTAAACTGCACAGCCACGGTCCATGCTGCATGATCTTAAACTGCACAACCATGGTCCACACTGCATGACCTTAAACTGCACAGCCATGGTTCCAACTGCATGATCATAAACTGCACAACCATGGTTCGCACTGCATGACCTTAATTGCACAGCCATGGTCCGTATTGCGTGACCTTAAACTGCACAGCCATGCTGCACAGCCATGGTCTGTGCTGCATGACCGTAAACTGCACAGCCATGGTCCGCACTGCATGACCTTAAACTGCACAGCCACGATCCATGCTGCATGATCTTAAACTGCACAACCATGGTCCACACTGCATGACCTTAAACTGCACAGCCATGGTTCCAACTGCATGATCATAAACTGCACAACCATGGTTCGCACTGCATGACCTTAAATTGCATAGCCATGGTCCGTATTGCGTGACCTTAAACTGCATAGCCATGGTCCGCACTGCATGACTTTAAACTGTATAGCCATAATCCTAACTGCATGACTTTAAACTGCACAGCTCTGGTCCGTGCTGCATGACTTTAAACTGCACAAGCCATGGTTCAAACTATATGACCTTAAACTGTAGCAGAGGTTTAGTTGAATGACATTAAACTGCACAGTCCTAGTTGCATGACTTTAAACTATATAACCACGGTCCAAGCTATATGATCTTGAAACATAGTACACGTCTTGACCACATGACGTTAAACTACTTTGCCCAGGTCCAGGAGGCATGACCTTAAACACACCATCATATACGTGCACACCTCCTTTACGTACATCTTCACGCACGCCTTCCCTAACCGACCCACTCATGTGCACGCATTACCTTCATTACCTTCCCAGTGAGTCCACATACGTGAACACGCACTTCACATGCATCCCACGCACGCCTTCCCTAACGGACCCGTCGTGTGCATGCGCCACCTTCATTACCTCCCCAGTGAGTCCATCATTCCCCAGTGAGTCTCCCCCATGCTCACAAAATGGCTAGCCATCTCGCCACCCATACTCGCTGTCAACTACTGGGTCATCATTCTTCACCCACCACTTTTCCTGCATAAGCAGCCTTGTGCCATGTTCCCAAAGTGAGTCGTAACTACCACCATACTCACTCCGTGGAACCTACAGATTGCCATTCATTACCATCACGATCCAGCTGTATGACCCTAAACTATAGTGCATGTCCTGGCCGCATGACATTAAAAGGCTTCGAACAAGTCTCGAAGGCACGACCCTAAACACTCCTTCAAATGAAAATCGGGCATGGTGTACACCTGAACAAAGGAACGCCATTAGTAAAAATGATGGATGGGCATGGTCACGAAACGATGAGTAAAAGAGTTATGTGTAAAATGACACGGTGAAATCCCCAAAAGGGCATCGCCTGCAAAAACGAATGAAAAAGGGTGGACATGACAGTGAGGTCATGGGTAAAAGATCCCAGAAATAGTAGAAGTTGGTGAAAATCGTCTCTACTGTTCCACTTCCCATGTTCAAGTGAAAACTTGTGAAAGGGTGCTTGGACCGACAAAACAGGTTGACGTACTACTGCCGCCTCAGCTGACACTCCATTTCCAAATAGTCACAAGCCTGACTAATGAGGTTTACCTAAAATCCTCAAATGCCTGCATCCAGTCACAACACAAATTGGCTCATCAGGGAGTGAGAGCTGCATAAGTTCTCCCACATTTCAACATCAACAACAACAAGAGTCCTTGAGGGTGATGACGATGACCAAAAGATCCCTCCAGAACACTAAAGACCATCACGAAGGAAAGAAATTTACAAAGTTAGGGTCTAACCTGTCAGAGACTTCAGGGTATTCCTCGTCAAAATCTCTAATCAACGAGGGCCCAAACTTTTGGGCAGGTAGGAAGTCCCCGACTGAACCCTGCTAGATGGGACCTAAAGAGATACTTTTAACATCAAAAGAAAACCTGGTGTAGCTGTGAGAAATGCCGACCAAAGGTTCATAGTAGTTGGCTTTTAGATAGGCCTAATTCTGTTCGAGGAGGTCCCTACAAAAGCCTCACACTTCAGAATCATAAATAGTCCCTTGAGGTTGAGGACTTCGACAAGATCCCTCAAACTTCTTGAATGATTGCTCTTCTCGATTCTCTTGAAGTACAACATTTGGTGAGGCATGCTGTTGGAAGATATTTTTCCTCATCATCAATAAAAGCCTAGCAAACAGTGGAAATTTTGATAGTCTCAGAATATCCCTAGAACTGGTCAAGATCTTTACGAGGTCTTTCAAAAATCTCCTGCCAAGTTTCATCACATTCTGACATGTCTAAGACAATATAGACTGAGAAACAGTTCGATAAAATCGGCCTCTAGCACCTTGGAACAGACGCTTTAAATAGAGCTACATTTTCGGTGTATCAATTTATTGTGGGATCACCACCACTAGATCTAGCATGGTTGAAAACCCCTAACGGTCAAATTTTGTCTTAAACAGACACTTCAAGAAGAAGTTATAGGTGAAAGAGCGAAACAAGAGCAGCCACACACTATTCCCGTGCGGTCACCTTGCAACTCCACACCATTGAAGGGACAGTCAGGACCAGTGAATTTCGATGCTCATATCTCACTGGTTCGAGGTCGGATCAAGATCAAATTTTGTGAGAGTATTCGTCTCATCAAGATGAGCATTTCGATATATGGTCGCCCCATGAAGACGCTCGAGTGTGAAGAAAAGCTAGAGAGAAGTTGCTGATCCATGAAGAAAGTGCAGGAAAATCAGTAGCACCGTGCCTCGCTCGAGCATCCAAATCACACCGCTCGTAAGCCTAATCGACGAGAGACCAATTCCATCGCACGTGCAAGGTCTCGGGCTATTGCCAACCCGAATGCTGTACATTTTGAATGGTAAGATTCTGCACACGAAGCCGACGAAGCAACTACAATTTCCATTGCCAGAATTCCAGATTCCGGCCAAAATTCTAAAGTTGTAAAATCTTCGTTCAAGCACATAATCGAGCTGCATTTGTTGCCCCGCAATCAAAGAAGAAATCATGTTAAGTGTGATCCAATGAAGAAATCACCGAAAGAAATCGAAGAATGAGCACACTATTTATCCAAAGTTTCAAGATTCAACCCAAATTCAAGTCACATGATTGTGCCCTGAAAATACGATCCATGGCTCAAAGTTGATATCAAATCGATCGCCATGCCGAGCCCTACAAGAAAACAATTATCTTTCATTCAACTGGGCATCAAAATGACCCCTGATCATCCATGTAAGATCATGCAAGTTCTAACGCAACATAGGGACTGTTATGAAATTCCACTATTTAGGAAGGGTCAAATCTGTCATTTTTGCACCCTATTTTCTAATTTCTTTTAAATCAATTTAATCCTAATTTTCAGCAATGAGGGTTGCTTTTGATCATCCACCCATGTTTGGGGCAAATTCTCTATATATCACGTACCATCATTGTACGCAAGGGGAGAGACACACACACATAATATACAAAGAGAGAGTTTTTACTTAATAAAGTTTCTCTTTCTTCTCATTGTTGGTTCACGTTTGGAGAGAGAGAGTAAGGTGAGAGAATCTTTTGAATCGATACCCTCAGGCTCAAGGTAAACCTTCTCTCTCTTCTTTTTCTTTAAACCTTGTCTCTCTTCTTTTTCTTTTCTTCTTCTCTCTCTTCCTCTCCTTCTCCTTCTTCTTCTCTGTCTAAGCTCACCTCAGAGGTCATGCACAGTAGTGGCAGTGCTGTGCATGCCTCTCTTGTGGTCTCACATGTCGTACATGGCGATCGCAGCACCATGCGCGAGTCTCCTTCTCCTTCCGTTCGTCCATTTCTACCTCCCAACGAGGCTTGCAGACAGCGCTGCTCATGGCCATCCGTAGGCGCGTCTTTGACGCCTCAGTGAAGAGCGCAGACGGCGAAACTCGTTGCCGCCCACAGGAGTCTTCCTCCATTGCATGCCTATCGTAGACGGTGATGCCTATCGCCACCCGCGAGCTTTCTTCACGTGCACGGTGTCTATCACTATCCGCGAGCCCCTTGACTATTCAGTGCTCATCGCCGCTCCCTCCTCGTCTGATGCCTACTGCCGAGTACCTCGTGAGAACTATCACCGCGTGCTTTGCAAATGGCTATTGTCGTGCGATTCACGAGAGGCTATTGCTGCCCATGTAGGGGTGTGCTGCCTTCTTGTGTTGCCAACGACAATGCCTAGTGTTATTCGTAGTTCTCTGCTTCCCCTCACGCTGCGAGCAGTAGGGTCTAATGCCGTCCAAGGGCGGCGACACTGTTACTCTACGGTCGTGGGTGGTGACACCTAGCGCCGTCAGGACTTTATCTCTCCACCATCTTGTGCCTTCTCTTCATTCTCTCCTCTTCTCACTTGATGGAGGGTTGACCTAGCCTAGCACCACCATATCGGCCTCGGTTTTGAGTAGGCTTGCCGCCATGCTGGTCATGAGTACCATGCCTATCTTGCTACCACTCTGAGTCGGTCACTGTTTGGCTATCAAGCTGGTCTCATCCCTTCATCAAGTTTTTTTTTCTATTTGACCTTTGCTTGAAACCTCCACTCCATCATCCTAACCTCTCACATTTTTATCCACACGAATGTGCATTACCCTAAGACAAGGGTGGGTCTCTTCGACGCACTTGTTTTGCAAATTAACCATAGAAGTGTTGGCAGAAAAACAAGGAGATTACAGGTCAAGGGAGGCGATTTCGAACTAGATAAAGTAGCTGGGGGGCTTTCCAACATGATCTAAGAGGGCACCCATGCGAGCTAGCCTAAGTAAGTCCCGAACCCACCTTAAATTCCTCTCTCATTTGTTGGTATACCTGCCCTTGGTCTTGTGCAAGGTTCTGAGAGAGCGATCTCAAATCTCGGGTTCACTAGAAACTTGAGATACGTGCCGCCTGATCATCTAGATCTAGAGGGCAAAATAGAGGCACATAACCAGCTGCCCTTGGCTGCCAGGCGACGATAGTTTGCCTTCGGTCATGAGATGGCGACAGTCCTACGTTCTACGCACGACGATACCGTCTCAGCGGGCAGACGACGATAGCACCTTAGCCGTGAGATGGTGATATCCCTCTTAGTACTTCACATGTGACCATGAAGTCTTTGTCTTAATTTTATGGCCAAGCCATCTGGCGCTATCCCAGACGTGAAGAACCTCCCATGAGCAAGGGAGCTTAGCATTGGTGAGTTCACCGGTGAGAGTTGGCTGAGAGCTGAGCCAATTTGGCTTACTGAAAGCTTATGTGAACCGAGGTCGCCCTTGAGCGTCACCTTTGTTAGTAACCTTGTCCGGCTGGCGACGAGGGAAGATAATGATGGTAATGTGAGTGTAGAGGAAGGGGGTAGGCCTCCTGCACTACCTGCACTGAAACATAGCCTCTAATAGGAACTTGCTGACTCTAGGCAAGAGGATGGTGGAAACCCCTGACATGAAATGGTCCTCTGCTGGCCTGCGGGTACCAGGGGAACACCAGTAACTGAAGGGGTATTCTTCCTGGACTATAAGGGAGCTTAGCTGGTTCAGGGACATTCTGAAGCGTGCTTTGTTGCTGGCCACCATCCAGTGTTCGGCGGGCTACTATGACCGTTGCTTAAACACGGTCAAGGTGCTTTTGGAGACCTGGAGCCATGTTACCAACACATGGTTGCCTGGTCGTGGGGAGTCAGGGATTTCTCTGATCGACCTGCACTTCGTTGGTGGTCTGCCCTCCTTGGTGTTATGTATGACGAGTTTATTCCCCCGAACATAGTCATTTTTGGAGGTAAAAAGGTAGGCAAAGAAGCCCCACCAGCCGATCTTCAAGAATTGTTCAGGATCTACCAACAACTCTATGATGAGCCCAAAAATGGGTGAGTCATCTTTGCCAAATGGATAACATTCTTCTATGGCGACTGTACAGATGAGGCTGGTCTGTCGTCGAGAAAAGGGGAGAAGGAAACCCCACCAGTTTTGGAGCTACGGAAGAAGAATGAGCTCATCTTCCTGAAGGCTTACTTGGTGCTCTTCTTATGTAAATTTGCCCTATCGGGAGGGGCAAGCATCATTCGTCCTGGTACATTCTATGTGGCCTACGACATGTCACAGGGGAAGGAGTACGCACTCGCACAGCCTATTCTATACAATATTTATTATGGCCTGGGAGCCATTTCTAGGGAAGACATTATCAAGGGAATAAAGGAGGGAATGACATAATAGACGACGAGGCCTTCCCAGGAGATTTCAAGGCTCATTTCCTAATTCATTATGTGTGTGGCTGGCTTGGGGCTTATGTTTTGGACACATATGTCAGAACTAGAGAGTTGGAGGAAATTGTGTGTCCATTTTTGCCAAAGATTGCTAGGAAGAAGGAAATTTTCCATACCCCAGGCCATACGCGCAGCTTGTTCTACAACGATCACCTCCACATGACCCAGGTGGCGTTCCCAGTTGGGGGCCTCACAGGGCGCGTGTTTGTTGACGAGTTGGGTCACCACTCAGATGGTGACTTCTCCAGCCCAAAAGAACTGATGTTTATGCTAAGCGTTAGAGGTGGAGTTCTTGCCTATCACATTGTTCATAGCCCGAAGCTTGAGGGATACTTTCATCATCAGTTTGCCCGACAGCATGGGTTAAATCAGGGCTGTCTGTACTCAGTATTCTTTGAGAAGCAGCATAGCAGGTCTGCTTGTTGGAAGAAAGACAAATTAGGAAACCTCCGGGAGATTTGGCCCCCGAGGCACATTCGCACTGCTTGGGCTACCAAGGTCAATAAGTATGTGCTGCCCCATTTTAGAAGGACGGTCCGTGCAATTGAGGCCCACGAGCTCTGGTGGAGGATCACAAACTAGGGGTATTGGGACGTGGACCACCTTTGGAAAGGGGAGGGTGGACGGTGGAGCCAAGATACAAGGCAACAGAAAATGGCAATGACCCCTCCTCTAAGCGAAATCTTTACCCTAGGCTTCCCCCATGATTGGGGCACAATCAGACGCCCTCGCCAGACTACCGTAGACAAGTCTTCGCCACGGGTCATCAATATGGAGGATAAGACAGAGAGCATTTTTGACAACCTCTCTGACTTTTTCAAATGAAAGGAAAGCCGCAAGGTCCTAGGGTGCAAACGGCGTCCGGTCTAGGATTTGAATGAGTTAAGAGGGAGCGGCTCTCATAGCAAGCTATCAACCAGTTCATCCAAATCAGGCACCTCGAAGACCACTGCACCTGAGTAGGCGTAAGGAATGAAGAGGAAGTGGGCTACCCCAGCTTCTTCTTACGCTCCAACTAAGAAGGTAGCCAAGGCTTCGAAATGCAAAGGGCGTAAGATCCCAGTGGTCTGTGAGTCAGAAGACGGTTCCTTGTCCTTAACTTCTTTCGAGAGTTGTATGTTTCCTGTTATTTCTGCATCGCCCTCTGCTCTTGAGGTTTCACCTTCCCCTTCACTCAAACCTTCCTCTGACCCTTCAAAGGCTTAAGCTGGTGCCTCAAATCCTACTTCCCCGATCACGATTGCTTTGGATCGGGAAGTGACATCCATGGCTGAAGGGGAGGGCCCAGTGCCGTTGGAGGTGAGCAGGGCTGAGGTGGCTGGCCTTGATGAGGCAGCAGAGGCAGAGAGGGCCTCAAGAGCTCTGGAGATTGCCATGCCTATAGAGGAAAGGGAAACCCCGGTAGAGCTTGTGGTCATAAAAGAGGCTGGAGCCTCAAGGACTGAAGAGGGACCACCCGAGTAGTAGGAGATGGCTACCTAGAGTGATGTCCCTGCAGGGAATGTAAAGACAGGATGCTCATAGGGATCAGGCTCGGAGGGCCTAGAGGCAGCGCTCATGACTGTGGAGGAGGCAAGCGCTGTGGGACAGCCTATAGCTGAAGTGGTTGACGTAGAAGACAAGGGCAAAGAAGGAGAGGCAGAAGGTGTTGGAGATGGCAGTTCGAGAAGAGGGGACATAAGGAGAGATCACTACCCCAGGAGAAGAGGCTACATTGGTGCAGCCTGAGATAGAGGTAATAGCTTCAGGCAAGGAGGTCGGCCTTACCCCGTCTGAGGTTATGGAGCTTGCAGAGGATGAGGCTATGACATCTAAGCCTGAAGTGGTCACGACAGGGCTATTGTTGAGGTGTTAGGGAAGCTTGAATTTGGCCCTGAATCTAGGGAGCCTGAGGCCTTGGCTACAGTTGGGGATCCTCCTACTGTGGTCGCTCCTGCTGTACTGCCCAAGCCCACTTTTAGGACGATACCAAGCGTTTTCCTTGAGATGTTGTGAATGGGTTTCTAGAAGCTGAAGGAGATGCCCCTCGAAAAGCTTGGAACAGTGATCCTGCACCTGAGGGGGATCGCCTTAGGCAGTGTGCCCAAAGCACTCCCTTACTTTTACAGTATCGCCAACGAGTTGGAGGGGCGAGGATGCGGGCCTTACAGGTGAAAAAGGCTGCAAAGCAACGAGAGGACTCGCAGTTGGAACGGTTGGAGGCTTCCCTGACGCAGGACCAGAAGTTGGTTGAGGCCCAGGTAGGGGAAATAGATGCCACCATTTCTCAGAAGTTTGCCCTAATCGAGAAAGCTGTGACGCACCATAACAAGGTACAAACCCTGAAGGAAAAAATCACCAAATGGGCAAAGGAACTTGAGAGGTTGTAGAAGGAGATGGCAGCCTGGGGGGGCAAAGATAAGGAACTGAGCCAGAAGTTGCTGGACCTCGAGTACTCCTGGGGGGAGCAGCTGACTCTAGTGGAGCATGATGCTAAATTGGTGGCCGAATTGAAGGTGGAGTTCGAGCGAGCGAAGGCCTCAGTTAAAGAGTGCAGGGGGGAGATCAATGAGATGATTGACCTTTTTTGACAATGCTTTCTTTCATTCTTATATTGTAAAGAAAATACACCTGTAATATTCCTTTTGATGAATGAGATAGTTCTTTCCTCTTTCTATGTAAAGCATGTCTCTTATCTTATATTCTCTTTTCTATTTCATTGCTTCCACTCTTTCATAGTTTGAGACGAAAAACAAAAGCCCACTCCTTGCTTCTTCTTATGGCAGCCTGCTGTGGCTTCAATGACCTCGAATGGGGGAGCAACTGCTTCCTCACCCTTGAGTGTTTGATTGGACAAGGACTTATAATTCATGGTTCTCATGATTTGGTGAGCCTGTTCACTGTAAATACTCCTGTCCAGGGGAGCCTTAGCTTCGATTCGAGGTGCATTGCTTTTGAGCTCGTCATAAGTCTTAGTCTCAAGGACAAACTCCTTCAAATGCTTTGAAGCGACGCGCATAACCTCTAACTGATTTCGGAGGCTACTAACCTCACTTCTCAGCTTTGCCATGGGGTCTTATTCTTGAGAGCCGGAGGGCTGACTCTTGTTCGCTTGCACTTCTTCGATAGCCCATGAGAAGTGTAAGACCTTCTCTTGGTTGCTGGTGATCCCCTTGTTCAAGGAGGATGGAATTTGGAGTACCTTCCTTGATGGTCGGTATGTGAGTTCTGCTTTTAGAAGAGCAATGGGGACATGCAGGACCTTTTGCTGGTCCGACGGGTAGGTGACCCGTGCTAAGAGGTCCACCTCTAGGGCTTCCTTAGGCTCAGGTGTTACTTCTAACTCGTCATTTTGTTCTAGAAAATTAGAAGTAGAGGGGGAAGCTTCGTCTTCGAGAGTTGACACCATGACCTTGAAGAGGTGGCAAGGTATACTTCGGTAAATCAGAGTCAAAGGGAGGATTTTGCCTTGTCTTTCCTCTTCTTTGAACATGTTCGTGATCACTTGCCCCATATCTTCAACGTCATCATGAGACGAAGGTTCTATCTCTCTCATAGGCTTCCAATCATCATCCTTTGACTTTTTTGGTGCTAGAAGGTCTGTTAAATGGTATTGACGTCGGTATAGTGAATCTCAAGTATATGAAATGGCCTCTTATCAGCGTAGACCGTGTTTTGTCTTCCATCTCGATTGTCCTTGAAGCATTGGTGGAGTGTGGAAGGGACCACGCCCTGATCGTTGAGCTAAGGGCGGCCAAGCAGGACATTGTAGAAATATCGGTGTCAATTACATGGAATTGAGCGTAATCATTGAGATCACTGATCTTGAGGCTAAGGCACACCGTGCCAGCTGGCTTCTCTTCTGATTGGTTGAACCCTTGCACAGTGGTGTGAGTAGAAGTGAGGTCATTAGATCCTAATCCCAATCAGATGAGGATCCTTCTTGGGATCAGGTTGATTACTGACCCTCCATTCAAGATGATCTGGTTGACAGGGTAGGCGTACTGTTCACCATTCACGAAGCGGGGGCGATTGCGAAATTTGCCTCCCAACTGTAGGTCATCTTTGGAAAAAAAGATTGCCAATCACCTACTCAAGATGCCTGAGTCAACCTCAATAGGCTCCACTTCGATATCGTATACCTCTGGGTTAAAAAGAGCTTCAACTAGAGCCATATGGTAGTATCTAGACAACAAGAGGGCATCATAGATACTTAGAAGGACAGAAAGCTTTCTCAAATGCCCAATTACATCTTATTTCACTTTATCCTCATTAGTCTTCTATGTTCCTGATCCAATCATTGGTGTTGGTGGTAGGTTAGGCTTAGGAACAGGCCTTGGTTGGGTTTTGGTTTGTGGCGTTGACTGACTTTGTTGTTCAGCCAATGCGGTCTGAGTCGTAGAGGTTTGAGGTTTAGGCTTAGGGAAAAGTGAAGGATCAAGAAACAGGACCTTGAGCTTTTGAGGTGTGGGCTGTAGCTTCTTCCCTTATCTTAGACTCGTTTTCCCAGTGCTGAATGGTACTTCCAAGATTTACACCATGTGGGAGGCCTCTTTGGAAAAGGAGCTCGAAGATGACTCGGTCTTGGCTCGGGCTGTCAGGGCGTCAGCGATTGTCGAGAATACCACTTCTTGGGCCAACATCTCTCTGAGGCACTTTTATTGTGACTTGGTGAAGTTGGTGCCTCTGAACTCTCTATTTAGAGTGTCGAAGTCTGGGTACTATCGAGTTGCACATTTGGAGAAAATAGAAGAGGGGGGATGAGAAGAAGAGTTAGAACGTTTCAGGTTGTTTTTTATGTCGTCGTCGAAATTGGACATGTGCAGGGATATTTTAGGTCTTGCCCCGGCTTTGACTGTTGTGGGGTGCTTTTAGCATCGTCACCCACATTGGAGGACTCTTGAGCTATTGATGACTCATGGACATCCATCTAATTGGACAAAAGAATAAGGTGAGTTGTGCCTAGAATGAAGCCTTGCAAGGTTAGTAGTGAGGAAAGAGGCTTGAGAAATTCTTCCTCAACTAGTGGCTGAGGGATGGGATTCCTTCAGCCGACTGACCTAGGTGCTTTTCATCTCCTTTTGGATTCCTGACGGGTTGTTTGAACCACCTTATCAGGCCAGTGAGTAGCCCTAGCTTGGTGGACTGCCTCACGTTTCAGGGACTTGAGGTACTTCGCTCATGGTAGACTTCCCAGGGCTGAGAGGTCGAGGGCCCTTGAAGGGTCCAATGTATGCTCATGAGGGACCTGTAGTGGGGCTTCCTCTCGAACGGGAGCGATGGCTTGGAAGTGTTATAGGAGGACGATGCAAACAATATGGCCATTTTAGACTTTCTCCATGACTATGGCTTCAAACCAATAGCATTCTTTCAGTTTGTGGCCCCAGACTTGGTGATATGGGCACCAAAGTTTCTCCGTTCCCTCTGTAAGATGCTTTGCTGCCTAGCAGGCTTGGGAGTGATGAGGCCTTGTTGGAGCATTGTCTCAAAGAGGGCTTGCAAGGGGTATTGTTCAGTGTTCCCTGGGCTTGTGGGGGGAGGTCCTCTGGAACTGGTGGAGCAAGGACTTGAGGGTGTCATTCTAGGTTTCCTTGAACTTCTTGGCATTGCTGCATCTTCTTCTCCAAGAGCTCGTGGAAGCCAATGCATTCGCTCACATTGTGGCCTCGTATCTGATGATACGAGCACCAGAGGTTCTCAGTCCCTGGAGGAAGGAACTTGGATTGCCTTGTCGGCTTGAATGTGACGTGTCCTTCTTCAAGCATTATGGAGAACAGTGCACGGAGGATAGCAGGTGCTTCGTCACCCTCTTAGATATAGCTATGTGAGAAGCCTCAGTTGCACCAAATGCTTTCTTTAACTCCTCGAGCTTTACATGACCCTTATTAATAAGGGATTCGATAGTATTGTTGAGTTTGTAGCACTCATGAGTGGGGTGGCCCACTTTCCTATGATAGGCCCAGTACCTCTCATTCGTCTCCTGCCCAACCGGCTCTGCGATGTTGACCTCTGGCAGCTAGATCATGTTCTGTTCTAGTAGCACTTGAAGCAGTGCAAGAGTCCATTCTTTGTTGAAGGGGTAAACGTTATTCTGGTGCTGGACCCAGAGGTCTCTTTTATTAGTGTTTTTAGGAGGCGGGACCTTATTGTAGGACTGCTGCTTGCCCCTAGTCTGAGGCATCTGTGCCTTAGAGAGGTCCAGGGTTTGAGGGATGGCTTTGTTGGTGTCAGTCACAGTGACAGCCACACTGATCACCACTTTTTGCTGGTTTCCTCGACTGTTGGAGTGAGAATTTGAACCTGAGGGTTGCGAACGAGAGCCACCATGGTACTTAGACAATTCCTCGATATTAACTGCCTTATATATGAGCTCTAACATGGAGGTTGGATTGGAGGCCTCGACATGCAAGGCGATCTGGGGAAGCATGTTTCGTATGCAAGTATGGAGGGCTTCTTTTTCAGTCATGGGAGTGGCATGAAAGGTTGTCAGCTCCCTCCATCGGGCGATGAATTTGTCAATCAACTCACTAGGGTCCTGAGTCAATGTGAGGAGCTCGAAGGTTTCCACGTTCCTTTGGACTTCATAAAAGCATTGGTAAAACAACTGCTCCATTGCTTGCCACATGAGCATCGAGTTTGGGGGCAACCGAGCATTCCACTGGAAGACTGGCCCTTCGAGAGTCTCGACGAATTGATGGAGGACAAGTCATTCGTCAGTTGCTGTCTCCCTACAAGTCGCTTGGAAATGGGCAGTATGCTGGTGAGGAGACGTAGTACCATTGAATAGGGGGAGCTTCCCCTTTTGATAGTTTGGGGAAACGACACCTGATCCATGTTCGAAGGGTACGAATTCTGATAGAGTGGGGCTTCTTGCATGCCTAAGACCTTGTTCTTGAAGTTATGGGCGACCATGGAATCTATGTCAGTTTGGGAGACCCCGCGAGAGGCAGAGCTATCTTGGGAAGCCTGTTCGGGAGTTTTCCTGGGAATTGTGTCTTCATTCGTCGGGAAATCGGTCTCATGGTGAGAAGAAGGTGCCTGGAGGCTTCTAAGCGTTCCATCTTTTCAAGGATGGATTTCGTCATTACCTCGAACCGGTTCATCCGCTCTTCTTGGGCATCATCTGAATCATTGATCATCATGACATTGACCGTTTCTTCTTGAATATTAGAGCTAGGTGGCGCAGTGGACTGCCGAGGATGGCGAGTCATGCGTGGTAAGTCAGTCTGCAGGGGTTCAGCTTGCCCCAACTGGACTCAAGCCTTGTATGCCGATCTTGTGATGATCGGTTCTTGACGGTCTTGGGACCGTGGCTTCTGGGCAATAATTGCCGAGTAGTATTCTTGGATCTGCTGGGTTCTGGGGTTTGGAGAGGGAAAAAGGGATTACGAGGTAGGAGGTCACCAAGGGTGGTGACCTCAACTGCCTTGGAGGCTTATTTGGTCAGTATCTAAAGGCCCCTCTTTTGCTTAGTCTTGAGGTTGTTGTGGACTTCATTCTAAATCGAGCCTGAGACCTAGACTGTCCTGCTTTCTTTGAACATGCAAGGGCCGTGTCTATAAGCTGGAGCAGGGAGTGGGGTCCAAGGAGAGAAGGGCAACCTGGGTTTTTGCTTTGGAGGCTGAAGGCCTTTGTCTGACATCAAGCTGCTGCCCCGAATCCCTTTGTGAGGCCCGAGTTAACGGCTGACCTGAGGCTAGCTCAAGATGGTACTCTTAGGGAAGACCTTTGAGTACCAGGTCTCGAGGTGCTTGCCTATTGAAGGAGGAGAGACATAAGAAGTAGCTGGTTCTTGACTCCGTCTAAGTCTGGACCAGGGAGGAACCTACAAAGTCGATGTGTGTTCACCTTTAGGATTAGTCGTGACTTGGAAGTCAGCTCGGGCTCGGTCAATGGGTTCAACCTAAGGAGGCCAAGACCTGTGAGCTTGTGTCTATGAGGGACCAAGCAGGAGCTCATCTCTCACAGAGTGAAGCTGTGTGTTTTAGGAGGGAGGACAAAGTGGTTGACCCTCATGTGCTCAAGGTGGCATAGAGCAAGCGCTGCCCCGAGCTATGGGATGCAGTGTTCGGCTCGAGAAGGCCAAGTCTTGGACATTAGTTCGAGTTGCACTGAAGTGTGGCTCGAGTGGTTTGACCACGAGTCTGTAGGTTTGTGTGAGAGTGAGAGGTAGAGGCCGTAGGGTCTTTGCCTCGGTGTGTCGAGCCTCTAGGTATAGAGGTAGGGAAGAAAGATTGAACGGTTCACTTCCTTGGGGCATTTACGATTGCATGGATGAGAAAATCCCTAACCCAGATGAAAGGGTTAAATAACCCAGGTGTCATAGAAAGTAATGCAGAAAGTAAAAGGGGATACGATCAAACAAGAGCGAACCGATGAAGGGGTAATAAGTCTGCAGTGGAGTCGCCAAGCTTGTTAGGTGCCTCGATCTCGTGCTTTAGATCTAAATGATCTGGTGGCACATATCTAGGGTTTTTAGTGAACCCGGGATTTGAGATCGCTCTCTCAAGAACCTTGCTCAAGAGCAAGGGCAGGTACACCAACCGATGAGAGAGGAATTTAAGGTGGGTTTGGGACTTACTCGGGCTGGCTCATGTGGGCGCCCTCTTAGATCATGAAGATAGCCCCCCAGCAGCTTTAGCTGGTTCGAAATTGCCTCCCTTGACCTACGATTTCCTTAGTTTTCTGTAAAACACTATTATGGTTAATTTGCAAGACAAGTGGGCCGAAGGGCCCACCCTTGTCTTAGGGCACTGCACATTCGTGTGGCTAAGAATGTGAGAGGTTAGGGTAATAAAGGGGAAGGTTCGAATAAAGGTCGAAAAGAGAAGAATATTTGATGAAGGGACGAGACTAACATGATAGCCGGACAGTGACTGACTTGGAGTGGTAGAAAGACGGGCATGGTATGCAGGACAAGCACAACGGCAATACTACTCGAAACCGAGGCCGATATGGCGGTGCTAGGTTAGGTCAACCCTCAGTCAAGTTAGAAGAAAAGAGAATGAAAAGTAGGCACGAGATGACAAAGAGATGGGGTCCCAACGGCGCTAGGCGGTTCCACCCACGACTGTGGAGTAGTTGTGCCACGACCCTTGGATGGTGCTAGACACTACTGCTCACGGCTTGAGGGGGAATAGGGAACTACAGACTGCGCTAGGCATCGTCGTTGGCAACACAAGAAGATAGCGCATCCCTGTGCAGGCGGCGATAGCCACTTGCGAAGCGCGTGGCGATAGTCCTCATGAGGTGCACGGTGATAGGCGTGGGATGCAGGAGGTATGATGATGAGCACCAAACACACGAAGGACGTTTGCGAATGGCGATGGACACCGAGCACGCGAAGAAAGCTCGAGGACGACGATAGGCGCCGCGTGCACGAAGGAAGCTCACGAATGGCGATGGGCACTGCATGCATGAAGGAAGCTCGCTGATGGCAATAAGAATCGCGTGCTTGAAGGAATCTCGTGGATGGCGATAGGTATTGCCGAGACCTGTCGCGGGTGGCGATAGGCATCGCTGTCTGCAATAGACGCGCAACAGGGTGAGAACCCTATGGGCAGCAACGAGTATCACCATCTGCGTTCTTCACTGAGATGTTGGGATACGGACGACGATGAACAGCGCCATCTGCAAGCCTCACTGGGAGATAGAGATGGACGAACAGAAGAAGGAAGAAACTCACGCATGGCATTGTCATCACCATGCGTGACCTTGGAGACCACATGAGAGGCATGCATGGGAATTGGCCTCTGAGAGGAACTCAGATGGAGGAGAGGAAGAAGAAAGAGAGGAAGAGAGAGAAGAAGAAACGAAAAAAGGAAAAGAGAGAGAAGATTTACCTTGGGCCTAGGGGTACCGATCCAAAAATTTCTCTCACCTTACTCTCTCTTCAAACGTGACCCAAGAATGAGAAGAAAGAGAAACTATATTTCAGTAAAAACTCTCTCTTTTGCAAACATGGGTGGATTGATCAAAATTAAACCTAATTGTTAAAATTAAGATTTAATTGAATTAAAATAAATTAAAAAATATGGTGCAAAATGATAGATTTTCCCTTAATAATTTGTGGATATCCAAGACAGTCCCTGTGTTGCTCTAGAATGTGCATGATTTTTCATGGATGATTCGGGGTTGTTTGATACCCAATTGATTGAAAGATGATTGTTTTTTTGTAGGGCTCGATATTGAGATCAATTTGATACTAACTTTGATCAATGGATCATGGGCCAAGCACATCTTCTCTATAGAGTAATATTCTTCTCGGCCCCTTGCATCCTGCGGCTGAGATAATATAGGAGTAAATAATGCTTAATGTTATCGAGGGCTGCCTGACATGCTTCATCCCAAATAAAAGGAGTGTCCTTCTTTAATAGGTGCGTAAATGGTTTACAATGACTTGAGAGGTTTGATCTTGACCGGCTCCACTTCCAATCCTCGGTGTCTAACAATGAACCCCAAGAACTTTCTTGAACGCACACCAAAAGTGCAATTTAGCGTGTTCATTTTGAGATGATGAAGGCGTAATCGCTCGAACACCTTTTCAAGTTCTCTCATATGAGCATCTCTCTCTTCGAATTTTACCACCAAGTCATCTACGTAACATTCCACCTCTTTATGCATCATGTCCTTGAAGATGGTCGTCATCGCTCTTTGATATGTGGCACCAGCATTCTTTAATCCAAAAGGCATCATTGCGTAGCAGAAGACCCCTTTTGGAGTAAGAACGCGGTGGCTTCCTTATCTTCGGGTGCCATCCGTATCTGATTATACCAGGAGTATCCATCCATGAAGGAAAAGATTTGGTAATGACCCGTAGAATCAATGAGCATCTCGGTGAATGGCAATGGTAAGTCATCCTTGAGACAGATAGTATTTAGGTTGTAAAAGTCAATGTAGATCCTGATTTGGCCATTTTTCTTCTTCAGTGGAACAACATTTACTAGCCACTTTGGGTACTTAACTTCGCGAATGAAGCCTGCTGGTCTGAGTTTTGTCACCTCGGCATCTATCTGCATTTCGAGGTCAGGCTTGAACCTGCTTGATTTCTGCTTGACAGGTTTGACAACTGGATCAATGCCAAGACGGTGGACTACGACTTGAGGTTCTCAACCGGGCATCTCATGTTAATGCCCAGCATAGACGTCTCGGTTTTCTGGCAAGAAAGTAGCAAAATTTTTTTTCTTTTTCGGGCACATATTCGTCGAGATGAAAGAGGGTCTAGGATCATCTCATCCCCTAGATTTATCTCCTTGAGTTCATCTGCTGCGGCTTGACTGCCTTCTTCCCATTCTTCTGGGGCTTCCTACAACTCTTCACTTTCCTCAGAGGTCTTTTCCTTAACCTCAAGCTCAGAGATCCATGATCCAGACATCTCTGCTTCCAATAGAGCTCCAGGGTAGGTTATGATTTCTGTTGCCCCAAATGCCTTCTTTATCTCTTCGAGCTTTATTTAACCCTTCTGGATTAGGGCTTCGATAATGTATTTTAATGTGTAATAGTCATCTGTGGGGTGATTTATCCTCATATGATGTACACAGTAATTCCCATGACTATCGAGTCTAGCTTGATCAGGAAACTTGGTCTTTAGGAGCTCGATCATGTTCTGTTCCAGTAATAATCGAAGTAGTGTAGGGACCCATTCCTTCTCAAAGAAGTAAACTTTATTGCTATGCCTGGTCCAATAATCATCTTGATTAAGGTTTGCAGGTGGGGGTACTCGGTTGTACGACTGTTGTTGCTTGCCTGCTGGAGGTGCTTTCGCTGTGTTTACCCCTTTGGAGAGGTCCAAAGTTTGGGAGGGAGGCTTCTTTGGATCGCTTACATTGACGGCTGTGCTGATCACTCCTTTTGGTTGATTGCCTTGGGTATTAGTGCGAACGCTACCATTGCCCCGGTTGTTCTCTGAGCTTGCAGACTGTTGTCGTGACCCGCCATGGTGGTCCGACAGGCTTTCTATGCAGACCGATTTAGAGATCAGCTCTGACATTGAGGTCGTATTGAAGGCCTCAACATGTAAAGCAATCTTAGGTCGCGTGTTTCAGACACAGGTTTGAACCAGTTCCTTCTCAGGCATGGGATTGAGATAGCGAGTGGCCAAATTTCTCCACCTTGATATGAACTGGTCGACGGGTTCATCGGGATCTTAAGTCAAGGTGAGAAGCTCGATGGTTTGAACCTCTCTCTCAACCTCATAGAAACGCTGGTGGAACAATTTCTCCATTTCTTCCCAAGTATGTATTGAGTTTGGTGGAAGCCGAGCATACCACTGGAAAGCGAGGCCATCAAGGGTTTCAATAAACTGACGGAGAAGGAGTGTCCCATCAGCCGTTATCTCTCGACACGCTACTTGGAAGTGGGTGATATGCTGGTTCGGGGATGTGGTTTCAGTGAATAGGGAAACTTCCATTTCTTGTAATTTGAGGGAAAAGGCAGTTGGTCAATGTATGAAGGGTACGACTTTTGATAAGGCGTTGCACCCTGTATTCTCAGGATTTATCTATTGTTTAAGCTATGTGTCACCATAGCATCAATGTCTGCCTGTGAAATGGGGTCAGAGACAGAATTGTCATGTGAGGTAGAGGGAAGGGCCTGCCTTGGAGGTGCATCATCAGAGTGATGGGAATTGACCTCATGGTTAGCTAATTGTCGTGCGGCATCTATGTGATCAATCTTCTCCATCATTGTGCACACCATATATTCGAACTTATTCATGTACTCTTCCTGCGAGTCGCTGGGTTCACTGATTGTTTCTCCATGGAGGTCAGCCTTAGTTGCAGTTGAGGGCTTTCGAGCTTGACGAGTTGCACGCTACAGATCGGTCAGCAAGGGGTCAGCATGCCCCGACTAGACACGAGTCTTGTATGCCGATCGCGTGATGATCGATTCTCGACAGTCTTGGGACAGTGGAAGCTGAGTGGCTGGGTCATCTTTTACAACACTAGCCACAGTGCAGGGTTCATGGACTTCTTCTTCAAGCTTTGTCATCTGAAGAGGATAGAAGGGGTACAAGTGAAGAGGGTCACCAGAGGAGGTCGCCCTGACTGTCTTGGTTGCTTTTCTAGTCAAACTTTGCAGACCCCTATTGTGTTTGGCTTTGAGGTTTTGATGAACCTCATGCTAGAACTGTGATCGAGACTGCGGCTGGTCGACCTTTCTTACGCAAGAAAGAGCAATTTCCATTAAGTGAAGCAATAGGTGTGGCGCAGGAACTGGGGTCATATTGGGTAGAGGAGGAGAAAGGACTTGATCTCTCATCGGGTCTTTGCCCTGAGCTCTCTTATGAGCTCCAGAGGCCTGATTGAGATGATGGGGCTGGTTCAAGATGGTACTCTTGGGGAAGTCTTCGAGCACCATGGTTGGAGGTGCTTGCTCAAAGGAGGAGGAGCAGGCAAAAGTAGGTTGACTCGTGAGGACACTTGAGTCGAGGGTGAGGGCTGTTTGTGATGGCATTGCGTGTGCATCCCTTGTGGCTTGGGCTTCAGCTTGGGCTCGAGCAAGTGGTCTGGCCTTAGGAGGCCGAGAACTGCGAGTAGGTGTTTGTAAGAGCATAAGCGGAAGCCTACCCCTTACAGGGTGCGCTAGTGTGTGTTAAGTAGGAGGACGAGGGGATCATCTTCTATGTACTCGGGTGGCACAACGACGGCGTTGCCCGAGTGGTAGAATGCAAATGCAAAACGTGTGTAGGAGCTGGCCTTTGGAGTCCTGATCCTGGGCGTTGACTCGAGGTAACATAAGGGTAGCCCTGAGGTGTGGCTCGAGTGAATGACCCACGAGCCTTAGGGTGTGTCCGAGAGGTGGAGGCCTCAAGGTTTTCACCTCAATGTGCCGAGCCTCTAAGGATAGAGACTCGTGGTGGTCCAAGAATGTGGGGGGTAACCTTGTGGCGACCCACAGAAGCAAGGAAAACTTACATTCCTTTCACAGTAAGGGACTGAGCAGCCTTCCAGCGGACCTCAACAATGCGATCGACAAGTGCCTTGCCGGCGACAGGGTTCATACTGTGAGTGGTGGTGTATGGGTAACCGATGCAGGATGTCTTAGCGGAAGTCCCACCAGAGATAGGAGATGGGGAGTTAGGGACCTTTAAATACCTCCTCACGCCAATCCAGGTTAAGACCTGAGAGCTAGACACTGGGTCTTTGCTCATAAGAAAGGTTGGGAATGAAGTTGGAGGAACTTGTTCCCGAGGAATGCTTGCAAATGTGGGGATAAGAAAATCCCCGATTCAGATAAATGGGTTAAGAAACCCAGCAGCCATATGGTGTGTGAAAACAGAAAAATAAAAGAGATACTAGCCAAACAAAAACGACCCGACGAAAAGGTAGTAAGTCCTCAGTGGAGTCACCAAGCTAATTAGGTGCCTCGATCTCGCCCTCCGGATCTAGATGATCGGGTGGCATGCGTCTCAGGTTTCAAGAGAACCCGAGACTTTGAGATTGCTTTCTCAAGAACCTAGCTTAGGAGTAAGGGCAAGTATACCAACCAATAATAGTGGAATTTAAGGTGGGTTTGGGACTTACTCGGGCTGGCTCGCGTGGATGCTCTCTTAGATCATGAAGAAAGCCCCCCAGTCGTAGAACTGGATCGAAATCGCCTCCCTTGGCCTGTATTCTCTTGTTTCACACACACATGATTAATTTTACAAGACAAGTGGGCCGAAAGAGACCCCACCTTTTCTTTAAGCAAATTACATAAGAGTGCACATCCAAAAGAACAAAGGGGAAGAGAATAGATAAAAGAAGAAGAAAGAGGTAGAGTAGAGGGATGGGGAAGATAAGAATTTGACTAGGTGACTAGACTAACACAACAACTAGACCAGCCAGTGATTGACCCGACATAGTAGCAAAGCGAGCACGGTAGCGAGACCGGCACAACAACAACACTACTAGACGCCAGAACGATGATCGACCAGCCTAACACAATGGCTAGCTTATCGTGGCAATAAAGCGGGCACGGTATCTAAGATCTCCTCAACAGCAATACTGCTAGACGACAAGATTACCACGACAATATTTGCCTTAGCCTCTCTTGGTTAAACGAGAGAGAAAGAAGAAAGAAGAGAGAGAAAGAGGACTTGCACAATACTATCGATCTCGTGCATGTGAGAAGAAAAAGAGATAAGTAATGAGAGAGAAGAAAAGAAGAGGGAGAAGAAAGAGAGTAGGGAGAGAAGGACGATTAGGTGCCTCGAGTTCACCTTCTGGAGTTATACGATCTGGCGGCACATATCTCGGGTTCCTAGGGAACCTGGGACTTGAGATTGCTCTTTCAGGAACCTTGCTCAAGAGAAAGGGCAAGTAAACCAACCGATAATTTAAGGTAGGTTCGAGACTTACTAGGGTTGGCTCGAGTGGGCGTCCTTTTAGATCACAAAGAAAGCCCCCCAACTGCTTTAGCTAGTTCGGAATCACCTCCCTTGACATGTGATCACCTTGTTTTTCTACACCGCACTAACATGGTAAATTTTCAAGACAAGTGGGCCAAAGGGACCCACCCTTGTCTTAGGGCAATGTACGTTCATATGAGAGGGCGATGAAGTGGAAGGTTCAAATAAAGATAGAAAAGAGAAGAGATCTTAGTGAAGGGACGAGACTAGCATGATAGTTGGACAGTGACCGACTCAGAGTGGTAGCAAGAGGGGCATGATACTCTAGACTAGCACAACGGCAATGCTACTCGGAACCAAGGCCGATGACTGTTTCAAGCTAGGGTGGCAGTAAGACGGGCACGGTACTCAGTACCTGCATGACGACAATACTGCTCAACCACCAGACCACTATGACCATACTAGTCTTAGTCTACCCTTAGCCAAGTGAAAAGGGAAGAAGAGAGAAGAAAAGGGAACGAAGAGAGAGAGAGCGAGACGATTGAGGGAGGAAAATCCCAGATGGCTATGGGAGTCACCGTTGGCATCATGAGAAGACACTGCGTCCGTTGCGAGCGACGATGACTTCTGTCGAGTCTCATGACGATAGCTCCTCGTGAAGCACATGATGCTAGATGAGGAACATGAGAGAAACCCGCAGATGGCGATAAGCACCGCCATTGGCAATGTGAGAAGGCAACATGTCCCTTGGGCACGGTGATAGCTTCTGACGAGGTGCACGATGATAACTTCTCATAAGTCGTATGACGATTACTCTCGTGGAGTGCACCGTGATAGGTGTGGGACATAAGGGAATCCTGCACACGGTGATAGGCACAGATAGGCGTGAAAGGAATCTGCGCATGGTGATGGACACAGAGCGAGCGAAAGAAGCCTGCACATAGCGATAAGGAACGAGCGTAAAAGAGCAGCACGAGAACGATAATGGGTAATGTCGTGACCCTTCACGAACGACGATGGACATTGCTGCCTGCAATAGTCACACGACAGGATGAAGCCCCCACAGACTGCAATAAGCTTCGGTATCCGCATTCCTCTCTAAAACGTCGAGGATACATCTGCGGACGGTGATAAATAGAGCCGTCTGCAATCTCGTCGAGAGATAGAGATGAATGAAAAGAAGACAGGAAGAACTCACGCATGACGCTGCCATCGCCATCGCCATGCATGACCTACGAGACCACAAGAGGGAAAGACAAAAAGAGAGAGAGAGGCATGCACGACACTGCCACTGCCGTGAGTGCCCTCTGAAGAAGCTCAGACCAAGAAGAAGGAAGAGAAGGAAGATTTACCTTGAACCTAGGGGTATCGCTCCAAAGTTTCTCTCTCCTTCCTCTCTCTCTAGAACGTAACTCAATAGTAAGAAGAAACATAGATTTTATCAAAGCAAAATGTTGTCTTGCCAAAGGTTTTTTCAGCATCCGCATACAATGATAGTACGTGATATATATAGAGTTGTGCTCAAACATCAGTCTGCACTGCCTTAGACATGTCGAAATACGATAAAACTTGATAGGAGAATTTTAAAAGCCCTCATGAAGTTCTTGATCCGTTCGGGGGCCATTCTGAGACTGTCGAAATTTCCACTCTATGTTAGGCTCTATTGACTGGCTTCTCCCTTTTATTCCGAATCAGGGACCCATGATGATGAAAAATGTCTTCCAACAGCGTGCCCCACCGAATGCTGTACTTTAAGAGAAGTGAGAATTACAATCATTCAGGAAATTTTCTCTGGCTTTATTTCTTTTTTCTTCCTAGCCACACGACTACGTGAACACCTAGGAGATTCATACAATGCTGTAACTAGGATGCTCAGACATTTGGATGCAATGTGCATGTCCATCCATGGAGACTTTAGGGGGAAAAATTAATTTTTAGGGACCAATCGAAGTCCTCACCCTCAAGGGACTATTGACAATTCTGAAGCTTGAGGATTTTGTAGGGACCTCATTGGTTAGAATTTGACCTATCTGGCGGTCAAGTGTCATGCTTTGGGACACTATTGTATTGACATCTAAAGAGCCTTTAGTTGGTGTCATTTTATGCTACACAAGGTTTCTTTTGACAGTCAGGGTACCTCTGTGGGCCACATCTACCGGGTCCAGGCGGGGACTTTTGGTATGTTCCGAAGGTGTCAGTTAGAGCGGATTTTGGCAAGGCAGCCTAAAGTCTCTGGTCCACCCTGACTTTGTTAGTTTCTTGCCTTCGTGGGGGTCTTTAGAATTTTTGGAGTATGTTTGTGACCTCGTGGGAATAGTGTTCTTCCTCATGAGACTTGTCTTTCTTTCTAGGCGAGTTTTCTGTTTTTCGAGTCCTTTTTGTAAATGGACTCAGGCTGTCGAAATCTTGCTTGATGTTCATATTTTTGGATCCTGGTATTGTGACACCAGGGCTTTTTCTCTTTGAATGTGGGTTGGCGTCGCCTATTGAGGCGATTATTGCACCAACCTGTTTACTGGTTCAAGCGTCCTTTGCAGATTTTCACTTAGACTTGGGAAGCGGCACCGTAGTGACGGTTTTCACCAACTTTTTATTTGGGGCTCTTTTACCCATGACCTCACAACCATGTCTACTCTTTTCATCCATTTTTTCTCACGGTGCCCTTTTGGGGTTTTCACTGTGCTCGAGTTTTATTTTCACGGAACTCTTTTACTCATGGCTTCGTGCGTCCATCATTTTTACTCATGGCTTTCCCTTATCTAGGTATACACCATGCACGTTAATTTTTATTTTTTTTCTCTCTCTTTTTTTTTTTGTGAAGGCGTGTTTAAGGTTATGCCTTCGGGATCTATGCAAAGCCTTTTAACGTCATGAGGGTAGAACATGCACTATGATTTAAGCTCATATAGCTGGACCGTGGTGGTGATGAATGGCAGTCTATGGAGGCCATGGAGTGAGTATGGTGGTGGTTTGACTCACTTTTGGGAGATTGCGTGAGGTTACTTATGAAAGATGGATGATGTATGAATGGTGGGTGGAGAGTAGTGACCCTTCAGCTAATGGTGAGATGGTTCGCCGTTTTGTGAGCATGGATGAAACTCACTGGGGAATGATGGATGATGGTAATGAATTTACTGGGCATGCAATGAAGGTGGTGCGTGCACACGAGCGGGTCGGTTTGGGAAGGCTTGCGTGAAGATGAACGTAAAGGGTGTGTGCGCGTATGCGGGAGCGTCTTTAAGCTCATGCCTCCTGGACCTGTGCAATGAAGTTTATCGTCATGTGGCCTGGACGTACACTATGATTTAATGTCATATAGGTTGGACCGAGGTTGTGCAGTTTAAAGTCATGCAACTAGAACCATGCAGTTTAGGGTCGTGCAACTAGACCTCCGCTACAGTTTAAGGTCGTATAGTTTGGACCATGCAGTTTAGAGTTGTGCACCTGGATCAAGGCTGTGCAGTTTAAGGTCATGCAGCATGGACCATGCAGTTTATGGTCGTGCAACTAGACCTCTGCTATAATTTAAGGTTATAGTTTGGACCATTGGTTGGGTCACCGTGTGGAAGAAGCTCCATGGGGGATAGGTTTATGGATAACAATCTGATTCCCTAGGGATAAAATAGTTATGGCTATACACAAGCAAAGAACTTTAGATGATGATGGGGAAAGTGGAAGAGAACTTCATTGGGGATTAGGAAGGCTTTGACTCCACGAGGATAATGAGTAATGATATGCATGTACCTCTGCTGAGAATGACAGGCCAGAGCACAGATTCAACCCCATTGGGGATTGAAAAGATAAGCTTGACCCTAACTCTTGGGGATAGTGGGTCACAATAAGATGCGACTCCTACTGGGGATGTTGGTGCGAAAGAGACCCATTAGGGATTAAAGGGGTAAGCACGACTCCATGTGAATAATGGGCTGCAATAGGGATGTGACTCCTACTGAGGATGAGGGACAGTGGCTTGTATGCAGCTCCATTAGGAGTTATAGTCAGGAGCAGAGGTGTAACCCCACTGGGGATAATGACATACAGTTCGAGTTTAAAGTCATGTGAATGGACTATGTGCGTAACAACTTTAAGGTCTTGTGACTCGGACCATGGCTATGCAGTAATAAGTCCTGTAGCTAGGACCATGCAGTTTAAGGTCATGCAAATAGACCTCCGCTACAGTTTAAGGTCATATAGTTTGGATCATGCATTTAGGGTCGTGCATCTAGATCATGGCTATGCAGTTTATGGTCATGCAACACAGACCAAGGCTGCGCAGTTTAAGGTCATGCAGCACGGACCATGGCTATGCAGTTTAAGGTCATGCAGCACGGACAATTGTGTGGTAAGGAAATGTGTCTCCCTAAGGTGAAGAGCAGTCACTAGGGACTGGGGTTCCTAAGGAGTGAGACTGTGATGTAGGGAATGAACTTCCTGAGGAGGCACTACGATAGTATTGATGGGAGTGCCATAGCATGCACACGACACTAGGTCTTGGATGGCACACGCGGCGTTAGTCCCATGATGAAGTGCACACAACGCTAGGTCCTTGGTGAGGTGCTCGACGATAGCTCCTCAATGAGGCGTGTGGCGATAGCCTCTTGGTGAAGTGCACAGCGATAAATCCTCATGAAGCACACGGCGATAAGTCCTCATGAAGCGCAAGACGATAGCCCTTTGACGAAGTGCACGACGATAACCCCTTTGACGAAGTGCTCGGTGATAACCCCTTTGACGAAGCATGCAGTGATAACTACTTCGGGCCTCAGGCTTGACCCGCCTCGGTCTGATCTTATTGCGGTCAGAAGATGAGGACCGGAGCATCATTTTGATCTTATGAGGGGCTATTTGTGGCACTGTTGAGTATGAAAGAGGAAAAAACCTCGATTTACTATTTTACTGAAGGGTAAAAACAGTAAAGGATGTTTTCAGAGAGAGAGAGAGAAAGCTGGAGCTTCTGTCAAGATTTTTGGCAAGGGTTTCTCAGCGAAAGTCATAGTGCACAGATATTTCACCGGCAATACTTCAACATCTTGAAGGTATTCGTAGAGTTCTAGCGAACATTTTCTGAAAGTGCTAGGGCTTCTGGAGGGGTTAACAGGAAGCTTTCGAGGAGAGGTAAGGAGCCTGGTGGAGTCGCAGGTTTTGCAGAAGAGCTTTAGTGAGTTGGAGGTCGTTGTGAAGGAAGAGGGAGGCTGACCAGGGGCTATTGACTAATCCCAGGAATCCTCGATAATTTTTCTGGTGGTCATATGATCGCTGATAGGTTGCAGAGGCTTTTGAGGGAGACACGGACTGCTGGCATTTAGGCAGGGCCTTTCGGTGTTCTCCTGACATCTCTATAATTATTGTGAAGGAGAAGGGAGGTTGATCAGTGGTTATGTCAGAAGCTCTACAATTTCCTGACAAGTGGAGGAATGCAAAGAAGGGAGAAGGAAGCCCATAGTGTCACAGGAGAGCTTCTACAGGGACTTTGGTAATTTCCTGATATCCTTGGCTGTCGGAAAGGGAAAAGAACAGGGTCAGGCGGGGACTTTTGGTGGTCGGGGGAGTGTTTTCGACGAAACCTGAAGGGCTGCAGGGGAGGTGAAAGGTTGTGGGAAGGTGGACCGTCAACGAGGAGCGACGGTTGGGGAGATTTAGGAGGCACAAGGGTTAATGCCCCCTGGGAACTGGCGACGGTGGGAACCGGGACAAGGGCATGCACAACATTAAGTCGCATGCAGTGCTGCCTTCGCGCAACGTTAAGCATCTCACAGTGACAGCCATGCTTAGTAGCATATCGTTCGCGATAATGGTCGTGCATGGTGTTAGCCTGCCCACAATGATGGTAGAACGTGGCATTGAGTTGCGCACGACGATGGTTGCGCATGGTGTTGGGTTGCGCACGATGATAACCATGGCCGACGATGTCTCGTGGGGGGCCAAGAGTGGTGGCAAAGAGAAAGCCTGCCGCATGTTGTTTGTGGGGAGCCAAGTCCTCCAGTACAACATTGAAGTTCATGTTGTTTTTGAAGGGAATCCATAATGGGTCGGCTCCTTGCCAAGGAAGTGGGCTCCAACCATACCTTGTCAGATGAATTGAAGCTGACTCGGAGATGGTTAAATTCTCCTAGTGGTTTTGCTTCTTCTTCATGATGATAATGTTTCTTTTTGGCCTGTAACCGTCCTCTTATCTTCAGATGCTAGAGCTTTGTAACTTCCCTAATAATGAGCTTTTGATTAAGTTGTAACTTTTTCTAATGTAATAAAAGAAATGAACTTCCTTTGAGATGGATTAATGTTCCTCATCTCCATTTATTTCTTTTTACTACACGCACCGCATTTTAGGGATATTTTCAGGGATAGTACTTCTGTAAATACCGCCCATTGATAGGGGGCATCGCCTCTTCTCCATCAGAGATTGGTGTGACCTTCTTGACTATGAATGGACCGTCCCACTTAGGTTCAAACTTTCCTTTGTGGTTCCTATGCATGAAAATCGATCTCTTGATTGCTAAGACTAGATCCTCACAAGCGAATGAGTGAACCTTAACAGACTTGTCAAAGGATCTCTTCATTCTTCCTTGATTGAGCTCGAGGTTCTGCTAGGCCGCTAGTATTTTTTCGTCAAGGGCATCCAACTCCTAGTAACAAAGCTTGATCCTCTCATCTTTAGTCAGTCCCAGATGTATAGAGACACGAAGTGAGGGTATTTGAACCTCAAGGCGTAGAACCACCTCACCTCCATAGACCAGAGAATAAAGAGTAGAGTTTGTAGCATTCCGAGTGGTGGTGTCTGCCACCATTGAAGGCCAAGAAACATCAGGGACTGACTAAAGATGAGAGGATCAAGCTTCTCATGCTAATTCTTCCTTGACTTCGAAACTGATTTCTGGAGCACTCCGCACAGGGTTTTGTTGAATGCCTCAGCTAAACCGTTGGCTCGAGGGTAGTAAATGGTCAAGTATTTCCACTCGAAACCGAACTGATTGACTAGGTGATCAATGTGATGGCTTCTGAACCGAGGGCCCTTATCAGAGATTATTCGGTCTGAAACCCCGAACCGGTATATGATGTGGTGATGCACGAAGTTGGCCACAGTGGTCCCTGAAACCAGCTTTAGAGGGACCTCTGCAGCCAATTTGGAAAAATAACCTGTCGTTGCTAGAATAATGGCATGACCGAAGGCGGAAGGAGGGTCAATGGGTCCTACAATATCCATATCCCACTGGGAAAAGAGCCATGATGTCACTGTAGGATGGAGAAGCTCCAGAGCTTGATGAATGAGGCTTGAGTGCATTTAGCATACCTGGCATCTTTTAGCATAGTTTTGGGTGTCTTCCACCATTGAAGGCCAATAATAGCCAAGTTTGCGAATGCACTCATAGAGCTTAGGGCCGGACTGATGCTGCCTGCAGATACCTAAATGTACTTCTTCGAGTTCTTTGCTTGCTTCTTGTTTATCGATGCATCAGAGGAGAATTTAGTCAAACGATCGATGAAAGAGAACATCCCCATCGAGAAGGATGTAGTTGGTAGACATTTGTAGTATGTCATTGCGTTCGGACAGATCCTCAGGCAGCCTTCCACGCTTTATGAAGTTCATGATAGGATCCCTCCAGTCTTCCACTTGTTCAACCTCTGCACACATTGGCTCGAAGAATTCATGCTCCTTCTTCTCGACCTTGAATTCTTGACCTCGGGCCATTTCCTGCTCTACCTTAATGACACCCTTAGCTGTAAGGAGTGCTCTAAATGGATAAGGCAGTCAGGGAAGACATCTCTCTCATCATATGCATCCACTTTGGTTCTCAAATCAACATGCCTCATTCTATTACCTAGACAGGTGCAGGCCTCGATGAAGATAGTTGAATGGGGGCCCTGAGATTTGCGACCGCATCAGCCTGCGAGTTTAGCCTTCTAGGGATATGACTTAGGGATAAATCGTCAAACTAGGCCATATAAGTTTGGCCGTGTCATGATAAGGCTTGAGAGTATCCTTTCTTATGTCATAAATCCCGTCAAGCTGCTGAATGACCATCTCAGAATCGTCGAAGATGTCCAGCTTCTCCAGGTCTAGCTCTTGGGCGATCTCCAATCCAATTATGACAGTTTGATATTTAGCCTCGTTATGAGAAAATGCTTCTGCGAGTGAGAAGGATAGAGGGATCATTCCACCATTGGGAGTCAGGAACGTGACTCCGACACCTTCTCTATCAGACTAGAATGCTCCACCGAAGTACATTTCCCACAGCCGAGTTAGTACTATACAAAAAACTTCTTCATCTAGAAGATCACTTGATAGGGGAGATTTTGAAGGGACTGAGTGATACTTCCAAGATCTTCACCAAATGGGAGGCCTCTTGAGAACAAGAGCTTGAAGATGGCTCGGACTTGGCTTGGGCTGCCAGGGCATCGATGACAGTTAAGAATCCAGTCGCCTTGGCCAGCATCTTTTTTAGGTGTTTTTGATGTGACCAGGTGATGTTGGTGCCTTCGAGCTCCCTGTTGAGAGGGTCGAAGTCTAGTCACTGTCGAGTTGCACCTATAAAAGAAATAACAGAGGAGGGAGGAGAACAAGAAGAAGCAGAGTAAGGTTTTGGGCAACTTTTTACGTTATTGCCAGAATTGGACGTGTGCAGGGGGTATTTTAAGCCGTGCCCTGGGTTTGACTGTTGTAGTGTGCGTTAAGTGTCATCACCCATATTGGATTACTCCCGAGCTATTGGTGACTCAGGGACATTCGCCTGTTTGAATGAAGGGATGAGGCGAGCTGCGCTTGGGACGAAGTCCTGTAAGGTTGACAGTGGAGGAAGGGGCCTGAGAAATTCTTCCTCGACGGGTGGCTGAGGAACACGATTCCTTCGGCTAGCTGAACTGGGCACTCGTCTCCTTTTGGATCTCCCGGGGGGTGTTTGAACTGTCCTATCGGGCTGATGAGCAGCCTTAGCTTGATGGACTGCCTCGCACTTCAGGGACTTGAGCTTACTTCATACATGGTAGACTTCCCAGGGCTGAGAAGTCCAGGGTTCTGAAGGTTCGAGGTATCCTTGTTAGGGACCTGCAGTGGGACTTCCTCTTGTATGGGAGAACTGGATTGGAAGTGTTCTGAGAGAAAGACACAAATAATGTGGCCCTTCATGTCACGACCTCACCCCCCTGGCCCCACTGTACACCATTAGAGGGCGACAGAGTGCGGGATCATGATCACAGAGGTCGCGATGTCACTCAGGTGGGAGTCGCTCAACACATAAAAACAAGGAATCAAGAGAAAACCACGAAAGAAAATTAGGATACAAATCACTCCAATAGGCGAAAAATATCAAATGTCCAGTCAATCTTCTTAAGGCACTACTAGCCCAAAATACACAAAATGAAATGTTCATCATGGATTTGAGACCACCAAAACATATTACGAAAGTCTTCACAGGACCGCTTTCGAACGTTTGAACTTCGAGCTTCAAGTCCCCAAGATGCTTGCCGACCTTTATTATTGATGCCACACTCCTCACACTACAGTTATGAAGATAGGATGGAATGAGCTAAATAGCCCAGTAACCAGATTTACACCATTGCATTCCAACTAGCATAACGGTGACAATAATATGCCATGTACATATATATGTATATACACAAGGTATCAAATGAAGTCCCTCAACATGCTTCTCAACACTCTAACAGTAATGTGATAAAGGCAGTTCAATATACAATGCATAAGTCACAATCACCTTACTTAAAGCGGAGTAGTAAGGACAACAAATCACAGGTAGAGTATAAAGTTCATGCAGAAAGCTTAAATAGGACAGGAAAACAGATCTATCTACTCCTGCAGTAGAAGCCATATTGATCAGGCTAAGCCAATCCTAAACTCGGGACTTCTACCCTCACTTAGGAGGCTGGACAATGACAAGTGGATGACCCACTTCGTAATGCCCTCACACACGCACGCATCCTCAGCGCGCTTTGGGGTTTTCGATAGGCAACGGCCTTGCAAGACATGACTCTCCCCTTGCTCCCTTTTGGCGAGAGGGCTTTAAATTATCATTGGGTGGTCTCATGCATAGTGCCCATATAGATCTGGGGGGCCCTCCCAGATATTCACATTCACATCTTGATTCCCATCCTATCATGGGGAGCAGAGGAATATCACAGCTGCTGACACTATCATTCACACAGTAGGTACCCTTTCCAACAGGCAGCCGCCAGCACCATCAGTCACATAGTAGGTGCCCATTCATATATCACATGAACAGTGTTGTAAGCGAAGCTCAATAAGATTGAGTTTTGGCTCCCAAGGGTGGCATTCCTCGGGCATATTATTTCCAAAGAGGGGATTTCTATTGATCCTTATAAGATTGAGGTTGTACTCAAGTGGGAAAGACCAACGAATGTATTTGAAATTTGCAGTTTCTTGGGACTAGCGGGGTACTACAGGCATTTTGTAGAGGGGTTCTCCAAGAGAACACTTACCCTAACTAACCTAACCCAAAAGGAAGTTAAATTTTTATAGTCCGATAACTGTGAGAGAAGCTTTTAGAAATTGAAGAAGAGACTGACTATAGCCCTGATACTGACCTTGCCTAAGGGGAACAAAGATTTCATAGATTACACGGATGCCTCGCACAAAGGGCTTGGGTGTGTACTAATGTAACGAAGAAACGTTATAGTCCTATGCCTCCAGGCAATTAAAGCCGTATGAACAAAACTATCCCACTCATGATCTAGAGTTGGCAGCTGTGGTTTTCGCCTTAAAAATTTGGAGGCATTATCTATATGGAGCCCAAATTAAGGTTTTCACTGACCATAAGAGTCTTAAGTACTTATTTTCTCAAAGGGAATTAAACATGAGACAAAGAAGGTGGATGGACTTTCTCACTGATTATGATTGTACCATCAACTACCACCCGGGCAAGACAAATGTCGTGGAAGATGCCTTGAGTAGGAAGCTTGTGGTATCGGTGGCTCACATGATGGTTCGAGAGAAGAAACTATTAGAAGATGTAGGGGAATGACACCCAGCTTTGCCCCTTGAAGAAGGGAAAGGAATAATTTCGTGTATAAGGATAGAGCCCCATCTCTTCCAGCAAATCTGAGTAGCACAAAAGGAAGATCCTTAGCTCATTAAAATCTTCGAGGAAATAAAGTCAAAAGGAAAAAGGATTTTGTGTCGAGCGATGATGGAATGCTAAGGTTTAAAGGTCGAGTTTGTGTCCCCAACAATGAAAAGGTAAAGAAAGCTATTTTGGAAGAGGCGGGTTACTCCCATTATACAGTACATCCAGGGAGCATGAAAATGTATCAGGATTTAAAAAAAGTGTTCTAGTGGAATAATATGAAGAGAGATGTAGCGTTGTTTGCTTCAAAGTGCTTGACGTGTCAACAAGTAAAGGTTGAACACTAGAAGGCTACTGGACACTTACAACCCTTACCTATGCCGGAGTTGAAATGGGAGCACATAGCCATGGATTTCGTGTCGGGCTTGCCTAGATCAAGCATAAGACATGATATATTTGTGTTATTGTGGACCGACTCACTAAAGCTGCTCATTTCTTATCGGTTCGCACTACCTATACCTTGGATAAGTTAGCCCAATTATACATCAAGGAAATAGTAAGATTGCATTGAGTTCCTATCAGTATCGTGTCCAACAGAGACTATAAGTTACTTCAAGGTTTTGGATCAACCTACAATTAGCCATGGGGATCAAACTTACTTTTAGTACTGCTTTCCACCCCCAAGCTGATGATCAGTAAAAAAGGACCGTTCAGACCCTGAAAGACATGCTAAGGGCCTGTGTTATAGATTTTTCAGGGAAACTGGGATGATCACCTGCCTTTGATAGAGTTTGCATGTAACAACAGTTTCCAGGCTAGTATGTGGATGACGCCTTTTGAGGCATTGTATGAGAGGAAGTACAGATCACCTGTATGTTGGGACGAGGTCGCTGAAAGGAGACTGTTAGGGCAAAAAATTGTTCAAAAGACCTCAGAGAAGATCGCTCTAGTTCGAAGAAAGACTTAAAACGGCTTAGAGTCGACAGAAGAGTTGTGCCGACAATCGAAGAAGGGACCCTGAATTCGAAGTGGGTGATCGAGTCTTTCTGAGGGTGTTGCCAGTTAAGGGAATAATGATATTTGGTAAAAAGGGGAAATTGTCTCCATGATTTATTGGACCCTTTGAGATTCTAGAGAAAGTTGGAGTCGTGGCATATTGATTGGCCCTAGTGCCTGATCTAGCCAACATTCATGATGTTTTCCACGTGTTGTTGTTAAGGAAATACGTCCCACATTCTAAAGTATGAGCCAATACTGATTAGGGAAGAATTGACCTATGTGGAGCAGCCAATTGAGATTTTGGATAGCAGAGTCCAAGTTTTACGCAATAAGGAGATCTCTCTAGTCCAGGTTTTATGGCAGTACCATTTGAAAGAAGAGTCAACATAGGAGCGAGAAGATGAAATCTAGGAAAAGTACCCCCATGTACTTGAGTAACTGATGATTTTGAGGACAAAATCTCTTTTTAGGGGCAAAATCTCTTTTTAGGGGGGATGATGTAAGGACCCATACTATCTCAACCGGTTAAGTTGAGTGCACGGTAGGATGAATAGAGGGTGGACCGCATGGCGATTGAAGGAGAGAAGAGTCACACGGTAATGGAGCACACGGTAGCAGGAGTCACGTGGTGATGGTGTTCGTGGCGAAGAGAGGCCCACGACGAAGAGAGGCGCGACGAAGGTAGGTGCACGGCGAAGGGAGGAGTACAGTAGGAGTGGTCGCATGGTGGTAGGCGCTGGGTGAGGTCGCGCGGCGACAGGTGCAGTGGAGGTGCACGACGATAAATGAGAAATAGAGAAAGAAGCCCGCGGCGAAGAGGTTTTAAGAAACTAATATGTTTGTCTTTTAATAAACCTCTTTGTGCTCTATCAAAAGACAAAAACATCGTAGAGGTTTCTCAACGAGGTTCTGGTTAAGTCCAGACCAAAAAGATAGGCGGGAAAGCTTTCTGTGAGTTTCCAGCAGTGTGGGAGCAATTCCGACAAAAGACGAACGATCACCGGAGGTGGGCCGTACGTCTGCACGAAGTGAAAAGTAGTGGCGAAGGGGTACATTTGCTGAAGACTTGGTGACAGTTGGCCTTCATCCTTGGAAAGTGTACGGTAATCAGTCGCACGTGTGTGAGGCGGCGCTGAAGGACGTGGCGACTGTTGTCAATCGGCGCAACTGATTTTGAGGTGTCACATCAAGGATTAGTGGCATGTGTGAGAGATTCACCTCCAGCAGGCGTTGGCCTTAGAAAAGCTCAACCAGCTCTAGAGTGTTGGAATTTCAACCGGTGTTGAGTGCTGAAAGACTCAACCGGCAATAGTTGTTGGCATTCAACCGACGCTGGGTGCTGAAAGACTCAACCAGCGCTAGTTATTGATATTCAACAGGTGCTGGGTATTGAGAAGCTCGACTGGTGCTGAGTGTTTGAGAAACTCTCTCAGCGCTGATCGTTAATAAGCAACCGACGCTGAGCATTGAGAAGTTCACCCGACGCTAAGTGTTTTGAGAGGATTAGCCGACGTTGAGTGTTGGACAAACTCAACCGGCGCTATTCTAGTGCGTTGACAAATTTTTAGGAGTGAACCACTAAGTCCTTTGTAATGGATGGTTCTTCTTACCAAATCCCTAATGTAAAGAGGCTCCCGAGGGAAGGGGAAATTGGCGCCTGTGATTTTACGGGTGAAGTGCGATCAAGAGGCGAACCAATTTGGCTGACCTAGCCAGTGTGCGAGCCAAAGTGGCCTCTTAACATCCCCTTCATTACTGACCCCGTATGCTTTGAAGTGGGGGAGGGCAAGGATGGCAATGTCTGCACTGAAGAAGGGATGGCAATTCTTCATTGTATGCATCGAAACATAGCTTTCGGGGAGATCTTGCCCATTTTGGGGAAGCGAATGGTCCAGGCGAAGGGATTACTAGGGTGGTCGGCAAAAGGCCTTCGGATTCAGGGAGAGCACCAATGCTTGAAGGAATACGCTTCTTGGTTTGTCAAGGTATTCGCTTCGTATGGAAGCGCTCTTGAGCGTGCTTCACTATTAGCGACGGTCCAGTGTTCAGGCAGCTACTACGATCATTGCTATAATATAGTAAAGGTTTTGCTGGAGATGTGGAGCCATGTGATGAATACTTGGCTTCTTGGTCATGGCGAATAGGGAATCTCCTTACTAGATCTTCACTTTATTGGAGGTCTCCCGATGCTCAGGGCTATGTATGAAGAGTTTGTGCCATCAAACTCAGTCATCTTTGGTGGTGTTAACTTGGGGGGTGAAGAGCCGCTGGCCAGTCTTCCCAAGATCTTTGAGGCCTATCAGTCAATTGTAGGTCGATCTAACAATGGTAGGGTCACCTTTACAAATTGGGAGAAATTCTTTTGCGGGGACAATTATGAGGGCGATCAGGGTACTCCAAAGGGGAAAGGGAAGGCCGTTGCAAAGGAGACACCTCCTATATATTAGCTCGAGGCTGATGATGTCTTGGCCGCCTACCTGGCCTTATTCTTGTGCAAGTTCGTGCTTCCTTGTTAGGGGGACGACATTCGCTCAGGGGTACTACATGCGGCATGTAACATGGCCAGAGGGCGTGAGTATGCCCTTGCTCAGCCAGTCCTGTGCAACATATACCATGGCTTGGGGGCCATCTCCTGTGGAAAGGATTATAAGGGCAAGGACAAAGGGAATGACATCATAGGAGGAGAAGCTTTCTCTGAGGACTTTAAAACCCCATTCCCCGTTCATTATGTGTATGGGTGGCTAGGGGCTTAATTTTCCTGACACCTATGTCAAGCATCAGTGCTCAGGAAATAAGTAGTGGTCCTTCTTGATGGAGATAGTCAACCAGAGAGCCATCATCCATACCACAGGGGAAGCTCAGGGTCTATTCGAAAATGATTCTTTAAACAAGTGGAGAAGTCCCTTTTTCGGTCAGGAGCTTGGGAAGGAGTTATACGGTGCCCCAACAACTATTAAGGAACTCATGTTCATGCTGAGCATCACAGGGGAAGTCTTACCTTATCAGACACCACATAGTGCCCAGCTAGAGGGATATTTCCCCCACCGATTTTCCCGTCAGCATGGGCTTGACCAAAGTTGCCCCTTCTCGGTATTCTTCGAGAAGCGCCGAAGTAAGGTGTATAAGGGGGTGGAGGAGCTTGGAACATTCCGGGAGTGTTGGTTGCTGAAAAATATACAAACTACTTGGTCCATATGTCTTGAAATGACACAGACTAGCAAATATGTGCTACCTGACTTCGGTAGGAAAGTTCAAACAACCAAGAAATATGCGAATTGGCGGAGAATCTCCAGTATGGGCTATTGAGAGAAGGATCACCCTTGGAAAGGAGTGAATGGCAACTGGCGCCAAGAGACCTGGCAAAGGAGGCTGGTTGATGCTTTTGCTCCTGGTGAGGTATTCGTCTTGGACTATCCCTCCAACTGGCGGGGTTTAGGGCTTCCACGCAAGATAGCAGTTGACGAGGCCTCGCTAAAGTTCCTTGCAATGAAGACGATGACTGGGAGTGTCTTCGATCTTTGAATGGGATGAGGGGCAATAGGTCCCTGGTTATGAGAAGTGTCCAGCACAGGACCTGAACGCCCTAATCGGGAGCTGTCCTCACACCAAATTGGCTGGAGGGCCTCCTCAAAGGGGTGGATCTGAGGCGTCGGCTTCGTGCATGAATCTGACCGTCCATCATGTACGTGGTTCAGTCCAATGATAACCATGAACCTTACGCACACAATCGAATTAGTTTTGCGTCGATCCGTTGGGTGAGCGTCGTGATTTGATTCATCGAGCAAGGTGTGCCGCTGTTGAATCTTCTGCAATTTCTTCACGGATAGGCAACTTCTCTCTAGCTTTTCTCCCTGCTTGGATATCATCTCAAGGCATGCTACATATCGAATTGTTCGTCTTGATGAGACGATTATGCTCACCAAATTTTGAAGCGTTTCAACTTGGAATGAGTAAGTTACTGGCCCAAAAATTATCTGCCCGTGATTGTAAAAACAACCACCTTTAATGGTGTTTTGGTGCAGTGAGGCCATACGGTAATAGTGTGCAGCCTCACCTTTTTCAATGTTTTCCTCATATATTTGTTATGGAGTGTCTAATCAAGTAGAAACTTGGCCGATAGGGGTTTTCGAACATGCCAGATCTAATGGCGATAGTCCCACAGTAATTTGACACACCAAAAATATAACTCTAGTTGTAGGTCTGTTTCCAGGTGCTAGAGGCCAACTTTCTAAAAACTGTTTCTTTGTGTTTACTACCTTAGACATGTTTGATCGTGATGAAATTTGGTAAGTGGTCTTTTGAAGTGCTAATGACAATCTTGAGATCTTCTGGGGCCATTCTGAGAATGTCTGGAATTTTCCACTATTTCGTAGGCTTTATTGACCTGCTTCCTACCCTGGACCAAGGTGATGAAAAATACGTTCAAACAACTGTGAGCATTAACTAAGTAGATTTGGTGTTCATGCAACACTTACAATTTGTAACTATAGATTTTAAGGAATGAACATAACTAAAATGATAGGAAGGAGAGTATGGATGTAATTGAATTGAAATGAGATTGAATGATTGATTGAGTGTTATAAATGAAATTGTTAGTTGTACAAATTAATAAAGTTCCTCACTCATAAAATTTTCTTAACATGAATGAGGTTTTGCACTGAAATTTACTTGGATTTATGAAGTGAGCAGTTTTATTTGAAAGCATGCTAAAACTTGAAAATGGAGAAGTTTTCAAGAACTATGAGGTCTTTTCTATTGAATTTTTTAGTGACCAAACGGAGTTCAATGGGATCAATTCGGCCTTGAATGAAAGATATGCATGTCTACTCAATTTTTCTTTTTCACCATATTAAAATTCCAAAAGGGTAGAAGATATGCCCCAAAATATTCACTGTCCACAGTTGCTGTAATTTCCAGCAATTGTCAAGAATTTGCGCCAAGCTTTTGACCAATCAAATGGTGTCTTAACTCTTTCAAACCACCACCAATAGAAAGATCCATGAATGAGTTTAAAGTTGTATGTTTGGAGCATTTCGAAATTTCCCATAGATTGAGAGATATACCCCGAAATATGAGGGTATGTCACGGTGCATAGTTGCAGGAAGTTCCTGTAATTATCACTCACATTTTTCCAATCTTTTGACCTATCAAACATCATCCAAATATCTTCAAACCATCGCCATTTTAAAGATCCACATGAAAGCTTAAATTTACATGTTTGAACTATTTTGAGATTCTCCCTAGACGGGGAGTTAAGCCTCTGAAAAGGGGGGTACGTCACCATTACATGTCACTGAGATATTAGTTCTATGTTACTGTCATGTTACCTTTAACTGAATCACTCACTAAGCAACTCAAGTGGCGCAGTGTGATCATTGATAAGTGATAGCTTTCTCGTGATGAATACTAAAGGCCATAGTGTTATGCGAATGATGCTATGCAGTTATACATTCGGTTAAATTTGATAAGGGCCATGTTAATGATGATTGCTAAGCGTAAATACCATGTGATAGCTCTCGCGTGAGGGATGTGGTATGCCAAGTATCATAATGTTATGTGACTACTAGATAGCTCTGAGTAAGACTCAAACTCTGCATGATGAAAACTGAATTATCTGTCATAAAGCACTAATTTAGCACAAATTAATTTAATTCTTGAGCATGTTATGATGCTATGATAATGACCACTACGTAATGGGACGTCCATTGGTAGTGGGTATTGTTCTTTTATGATACTGTAATACTGGCCACCACGCGGTGGGGCACCCATCGGTAGTGAATATTGTTTTACTGATACTGCCCGCTACATGATGGGACACCCATTGGTAGTGGGGACTGCTATACTGAGAAAGTGATACGGTCCATGTCCCCTAACTTGTTGAATGATAGGATGGAGTTAGCGGAAAGTGAAATGGGAGGGTTGCACCCCCCAAAATTCATGATATAAGACTAGTGACTAATGCCTAGTAAGGTCAGTGCCTATCGAAAACCTCAATGCACGCTAGGGACCGTATGTGTGAGTATGAGTTCATTACGAAGTGGATTCACACACTTGTTATTGCCCTCCCTCCTGAGAGATGGTAGAGGTCCTAAGCAATGGGATTGGCTTAGCCCAATGGATAGGGCTGCTACTTCGAGAGTAAGTGAACTAAGGAGTGAGTGAGCGATGCTTGAATAGTAATGGAGAATGATAAACATTGTAATGATTAAATGATAATTATGATATTTGAACATGATGCCTGTAATTGATGCACTGATCTGATTACTGATTTAAATGATAGTAGAACTGAACTGCTTATGACGCATGAATAGACTCATTATTGATGCATAGTACTTAGATCTACTTACTGGGCTTTACAGCTCATCCCTTTTGTATCTCCCCTCTTGTAGATTGATAATGCCAGGTCAAGGGCTAGAACCATGTGTTTTGTAGTTAGAAGTTGAACTCTTGTTCACTCGAGAAGGAACTCATATCTTGTATGTAGCTGGGCAGTTCAGCCCCAAAATTTTGTTTGTAATTTTGAGAAATGTAATATTGGGCTGTGATGCTCCAGACTCAGATGTAAAATTTTTTAAAGAAAGTTCATGTAGTGCCTTTTGATTGATGTATGGATCCCCCAAGTATTATATGTTCCTCTGTACTTAGAATTGGTGATTTAGTTAATTTCCATGGTTTGCTTTGATTACCGAGATAAAAGTGTTAAGTCCACTTCGATATGAGTTACATAACTACCTTGGGATCACGAACCTCCCACTGCCACCCTCCCCCATGTACGGTTAAGGGGTCGAGAGCGTGGTTGTGACACATATGCACTCTGGTGGAGGATTACCAGCCGGGGATACTGGGAAGCTGATCACCCTTGGAAATGGGAGAACTGCAACTGACGCCAAGATACTAGACAAAGGAAGATCATCAAAACTCCTCCTCCTGGCAAGAGCTCTTCATCTTCTGCCTCCTCCGGTTCGTTCGCTACTCCTTCCAGGTCACACTTTGCCCTTTCTCCATCATCTTCTGCCTCTCTTGATCTATTTTCTACCTCTTCAGAAACTGAGATAGATGAATCCAGCCCCTCTGAGCCTATCATCATTGCTTCTGAGAGAGAGGGGACACCTGAGCTTTGGGTGGTGCCAAAGGTCCCTGAGTCAGATATAGTTCCAATGGAGATTAATGGAGCTGGAGATGAGGATCATGCAGTTGCTGCTTAAGGGGAGGAACAAGAAGAAGATAGAGCCTTTGAAACTCAGGATGTTGATGCCTGACTGATACAAGGGCTGTAGTGTGAAGACCCAAAAATCCCCTATGAGGAGGGACCTATGATTGATGAGGTGCCTGAGCATGTGCCCCAGGTGATGAAGTTATGGGTGATGCAGCCATTCTCAAGGGGAAGATCTCGGGGGTTCAGTGGCAGTGGCCATGGAGAGCACAGATCGTGAAGAGGAAGTGGTAGAGGTTGTGGTTGTGGGGGATACGAACCGGGTAGAAGAGGACGCGGTTGAGACTGGAGTGGTGATTCCATGGGATAAAAAGGAGGTGGGCTCTAAATTTGTCGACGCTGAGATGGCAGTTTAGGAGGATGAGGGGCAAGGAGAAGAAGCTGACCTAGGACTTATCGTGGCCATACTAGAGGGTGAGAAACAAGCCGGAGAGGCTACTTTGGGGTGTGCTGAGACTCAAGTTGTAGCCTTAGCAGGCAAAGGTCATGATGAGAAGGTTGTTGCGGACCCCATTGAGGCTGCTCCAGGAAGTGAGGGGTCAGGAGAAGAAGTTAGCCCTAAAGGGTCTGAGCCTGCTGAGACTAATGTGGTGGCTCCAGAGGTTGAGAGACAACGAGAAACTGGCTTTGGTCTTGAGACGGTTGAGCTTGCTGAGGATAGGACCGTGAGTGAAGGGCCAGGCGTGGAGGCCAACACTGAGGGGTCCAAGTAGCCTGAGACTGGGGCTCCCTCTAAATCTGAGGAGCCCGAGGCTTTGAGCTTCGCGATTGCTCCAGAAGAGCCAGTGACTCTCATGGCTAACATCCCTTCGAGCCTGGTCCTCAAACCCGAAGCTTCTTCTGTCTTGGTCGCCCCAGCAGCACTGTCCAGGACTAGTTTCGGAGGGATGCCTGGCATAATTATGGACATGCTTTGCCTGGGAGTTCAGAGACTGAAGGATTTGTCTCTTACTGAACTTGAAGATGCGATCCAAAAGTTAAGGTAGATCGCCCTTCTAGGGGGTGCACCATAGGTCCTTCCATACTTTGATGGCGCCATAAACGAGCTGGAGGATGGCGTATGAAGGCACTTGAACAGGAGGCAGCACCATGGCAATTAGAGGATTCTCACTAGGCCTCTTTAAAAGCCTCTCTCATGCATCATCATGAATCAATTGAGGCCCATACACAGAAGAGGGATGTTGCGACTTCTCGGAGGTCTGTCCTCAATGAAGGGGCGATCACCCATTTCAACAGAATGACGACCTTGAAGGTAGAATACGGAGGATGAGGGAGGAGTTTGATGGGCTCGAGAAGGAGGCGAAAGCCTGGGAAGAAGAAGATGAGGTCTTAGCACAGGAAATATCAGCCCTTGACTACACTTTGGGGGAGGAAATCACCTCTTTGGAATGAGAGGCTCAATTGGTGCTTGACTTGAAGGGATGTATATAGCATGCCAAGGCTTCTTCTGCTGCATCCAGAGCGATTATCAATGAGATCATTGATCGTTTTTTAAAGTGTCCTTTTATCTTCTTTTTTTTTCTTTTTCTTTCTTTGTATAATGACACTTGTAAAGATCTCAGATTTTATGAATGAAATAATTCTTTTTTTTTCTCCTCTGTGACTTTATCTTTTTTCTTTACTAGATCTCATCTCTCACTCCGGCCACGTTTCAGGGCATTCACTGTTTCTGCCCTTTTGCTAAGGAAAACCCCTAAGCCTTGCTTTGTCCTGTGACAAACTGCTGTTGTTTCAATGACCCTAAATTTTGGAGCGGTTGCCTCTTCTCCTCTTAAAGTTTTGTTGGACTGGGGCTTATATTTTATTTTTCTCATTATTTGATGAGCCTACTCACTGTAAATAGTCCAATCGGGGGGGCTTTTGCTTCTATTCGAGGCACATTCACTTCAAGTTCGTCAAAGCTCTTGGTCTCAAGCACTTAACCTCCAATTGGTTCTGAAGACTGCAAATTTCCCTTCTTAACTCTGCCAGGGATCCTACTCTCGTAGGCGAGAGGGCTGTCCTTTCTCTGACTTCTCTCTTCCAATAGAATCTGGGAAGTGCAGGACTTGTAGCTGACTACCGGCTTTAGCTGACCCTACATGACCCTAAACTGCTCATCCTCATTCCATACTGCTTGACCCTAAACTGCTCAACCTCGGTCCATACTGCAGAACCCAAATTTCTCAACCTCGGTACATACTGCATAACCCGAAACTGGTCCGCCTCGATCCATACTTCATGACCCTAAACTGCTCATTCTCAGTCCATACTGCATTACCCTTAACTTCTCATCCTCGAACCATACAGCATGACCCCAAACTTCTCAGCCTTGGACGATACATCATAACTCTAAACTGCTCAGCCTCGATCCATAATGCATGACCCTAAACTGCTCAGCCTCGGTCCTTACTGTATGACCTAAAACAGTCAACCTCTGTCCATACTTGCTGACCCAAAACTGCTCATTCCCGGTCCATACTGCATGACCCTAAACAGTCAACCTCGGTTCATACTACATGAACCTAAATTTCTCAGCCTAGGTCAATACGGCATGACCCTAAACTGCTCCACCTCGGTCCATACTGCAGGACCCTAAACAGTCAACCTCGATCCATATTGCATGACCCCAAACTGCTCAGCCTCGGTCCTTATTGCTTGACCTTAACTTGCTCAGCTTCGATCCATCCCCCCCGACCCTAAACTGCCCATCCACGGTCCATACTGTAAGACCCTAAACTACTTTGCCTCGGTCCATACCGGATGACACTAAACTGCTCAGCCTCGGTCCATACTGCATGACCCTAAATAGCTCAGCCTCGGTCCATACAGCGTGACCCTAAATAGTCAACTTCGGTCCACACTGCATGACCCTAAACTGCTCAACCTCAGTCTATATTGCATGATCACAAACTGATCAGCCTCGGTCCATACTGCATGACCCTAAACTTCTCAGCCTCAGTCCATACTGCACGATCCTAAACTGCTCAGTCTCGGTCCATACTGCATGACACAAAACTGTTATGCCTCGGTCCATACTTTATGACCCTAAACTACTCAGCCATGGTCCTTACTGCATGACGCTAAACTGCTCAGACACAGTCCATACTACATCACGCTAAACCACTTAGCCTTGGTCCATACTACATGACCCTAAACTTCACAACCTAGGTCCATACTGCATGACCCTAAACTGCGTAGCCTCGGTCCATACTGCATGACCTTAAACTGCTTAGCCAGGGTCTATACCGCAAGACCCTGCACAGCTCAGCCACGGTCCATATTGCATTACCCAAATTTGCTCAGCCTCGGTCCATATTGCATGACCCTAAACTTCTCAGCCTCGGTCCATATTACATGACCCCAAACTGGTCAGCTTCAGTAATTACTGCATGACCCGAAATTGCTCTGCCTCGATACGTACTTCATGACCTTAAACTGCTCAGCCTCGATCCATACTTCATCACCTTGAACTGCTCCTCGGTACATATTGCATGACTCTCAACTGCTCATCCTCAGTACATTCTGCATGACCCTAAACTTCTCAGCCTCGTTTCATACTGCACGACCCTAAAGTGCTCTGCCTCGGTCCATACTGCATGACCCTAAACC
>NW_006497767.1:557122-567865 GCF_000471905.2 Amborella trichopoda
ACTGCTCAGCCTCGGTCCATACTGCATGATCCTAAACTGCTCAGCCGCGATCCATACTTCTTGACCATAAGCCGCTCAGCCTCAGTCCATACTGCATGACCCTAAACTGCAATACTGCATGACCCTAAACTGCTAAGCCTCGGTACCTACTGCATGATCGTAAACTACATAGCCCCAGTCTATATTGCGTGTCCCTAAATTGCTCAGCTTCGATCCATCTTGCATGAACCTACACAGGACAGCCTCGGTCCATTCTGCTTGACCCCAAACTGGTCAGCCTCAGTATGTACTGCATGACCCTAAATTTCTTAGCCTCTGTGCATACTGCGTGACCCTAAACATCTCAGCCTCGTTTCATACTGCATGACCCTAAACTGCTCAGCCTTGCTCCATACTGCATGACCCTAAACTGCTCAACCTCGATCCACACTTCATGACCCTAAATTGCTCATCCATGGTCCACACTGCAAGACCCTAACTAGCCTCCCACGGTCCATACTGCAAGACCCTAAACTGCTCAGCCTCGTTTCATACTGCATGACCCAAAACTGCTCTGTCGCCGCCCATAATGCATGACCCTAAACTGCTTAGCCTTGATCCATACTTCATGACTCTGAACTGCTCAGCCATGGTCCATACTGCAAGACCCTAAACTGGCCTGCCACGGTCAATACGGCACGACCCTAAACTGCTCAGCCTCAGTCCAAACAGCATGACCCTAAACTGTTTAGCCTCGATCCATGCTACATGACCCTAAACGGCTTAGCCTCGGTCAATACTACATGACCATGAACGGCTCAGCCTCGGTCCATACTGCATGACCCTAAATAGCTCAGCCACGGTCCAAATTGCAAGATTCTGAACTGCTCAACCACGGTCGTTACTGCAAGACCCTAAATTGCTCCGGCTCGATCTATATTGCATGACACTGAAAGTCAAAGCCTCGGTCCATACTGCATGACCCTAAAGAGTTCAGCCTCAGTCCATTATGCATGACCCAAAATTGGTCAGCCTCGGTACATACTGCATGACCCTCAACTTCTAATCTTCGGTACTTTTTGCATGACCCTAAACTGCTCAGCCTCGTTTCATACTGCATGACCCTAAACTGCTCTGCCTCGGTCCATACTGCACGATCCCAAACTACTCTGCCTTGGTCCATACCGCATGACGCTAAACTGCTCAACCTCGATCCGTACTGCACGACGCTAAACTGGTCAACCTAGGTCTGTACTGCAAGACCATAAACTGCTCAGCCTCGCTCCATTTTGTTTGACCCTAAACTCCTCAACCTTGGTCAATACTTCATAACCCTATACTGTTCAGCCTCGATCCATACTACATGACAAAAATCGGCTCAGCCTCAGTCCATACTGCACGACCGTAAACATCTCAGCCTCGTTTTATATTGCATGACTCTAAACTACTAAGCTTCAGTCCTTACTGCATGATCGTAAACTAGATAGCCACGGTCCATACTGCGTGACCATAAACTGCTCAGCCTTGGTCCATACTGCATGACCCTAAACTGGTCGCCCTCGGTCCATACAGCATGACCCTCAACTGGTCTTGCTTAGTACGTACTGAATCACCCTTAATTCTTCAGCCTCGGTACATACTGCATGACCCTAAAGTGCTCAGCCTCGTTTCATACTGCATGACCCTAAACGGCTCAACCCCGATCCATACTACATGACCCTAAACTGTTGTGCCTCGATCTATACTTCAATAATGTATGACGCTAAACTGCTCAACCTCGGTCCATACTACTTGACCTTAAACTCCTCAGCCTAGGTCCATACTGCATGATCCTAAACTGCTAAGCCACGATCCTTACTGCATGACCGTAAACTGCTCGACCACAGTACATACTGCAAGACCCTAAACTGCTCAGCCATGTTCCATATTGGAAGACCCTAAACAACTCATCCTAGGTCCATACAACATGAACTTAAACTACTCAGCCTTTGTCCATACCGTATGACCCAAAACTGCTCAGTCTTGGTCAATACTGCCTGACCCTAAACTACTCAGCCTAGGTCCATACTTCATGACCCTAAATGGCTCAGCCTCGGTCCATACAGCATGACGATAAACTGCTTTGCCTCAGTCCATACTGCACAACTCTAAACTGCTCAACCTCGTTCCATACTGCATGAATCTAAGCTGCTAAGCCTCGATCCTTACTGCATGACCCTAAACTACTTAGCCACGGTCCATACTGCGGGACCCTAAATTGTTCAGCCTCAGTACATACTGTATGACCCAAAACTGCTCAACCTCGTTTCATACTACATGACCCTAAACTGCTCAGCCTCGTTCCATACTGCATGACCTTTACTTGCTCTGCCTTGATCCATACTAGACGACCTAAAGTTGCTCAACCTCGTTCCATACTGCATGACCATTAACTTCTCTGACTCGATCCATACTGCACAACCCTAAATTGCTCAGCCTCGATCCATACTGTCTCCATAAACTGGTCAGCCTCGGTCCATACTTCATGACCTTAAAATGCTCATCAACGGTCCAAACTGCATTACCCTAAACTTCTCAGCCTCGAACCATACAGCATGACCCTAAATTTCCCAGCCTCGGACCATACAGCATGACCCCAAACTGCTCTGCCTCGTTCCATACTGCATGACCCTAAACTACTTAGCCTCGGTTCATACCTATGACCCTAAAGTGCTCAGCCTTGGTCCTTACTGCATGGCCCTAAACAGCTCATCTTCGGTCCATACTACATGACCCTTAACTTCTCAGCCTCGGTCCATACTGCACGTCCCTAAGCTGGTCAGCCTCGTTCCATACTGCATTACCCTAAATTGGTCAGCCTCGGTCCACACTACATGACCCTAAACGTCTCAACCTCGGACCATACAGCATGACCGTAAACTGCTCACCCTCGTTCCATATTGCTTGACCCCAAACTGCTCAACCTCGGACCATACTGCATAACCCTAATTTGCTAAGCCTCGATCCATACTGCGTAACCCTAAACTGGTCAGCCTCGGTCCATACTTCATGACCTTAAACTGCACATCCTCGGTCCATACCGCATTACCCTAAACATCTAAGTCTCTCACCATATAGCATGACCCTAAATTTCTCTGCCTCGGACCATGCAACATGACCCTAAACTACTCAGTCTCGTTCCATAATACATGACCCTAGACTGCTTTGCCTCTGTCCTTAGTGTCTGACCTTAAATTGCTCAGCCTAGGTCCATATTGCATGACCCTAAACTTCAAAGCCTCGAAGCATACAACATGTCCTTAAACCTCTCAACCTCAGACCATACATCATGACCGTAAACTACTCAACCTCGTTCCTTAATGCATGACTTTAAACTGCTTAGTCTCGGTCCTTACTGTATGACCCTAAACAGTCAACCTCGGTCCAAGCTGCATGATCCTAAACTGTTCATTCTCTGTTCTTACAGCATGACCCTAAACAGCCAACCTCGGTCCATACTACATGACGCTATATTTCTTAGCCTAGGTCCATACTGCATGACCCTAAACTAATCCGCCTCGATCCATACTGCATGACTCTAAACTACTCTGCCTTGGTCTATACTGCCTGACCCTAAATAGCTCAACCTCAGTCCTTACTGCATTAATCTAATCTGCTAAGCTTCGGTTCATACTGCTTGACCCTAAACAATCAGCCATGGTGTATACTGCTTGAACCTAAACTTCTCTGCCATGGTCCATACTTGCAGGACCCTCAACTGCTCAGCCATGGTCCATACAACATGACCCTGAACAACTTAGCCTCGGTCCATAATGCATGACCCCAAATTGGTCATCCACGGTACATACTGCATGACCCTAAACTTCTAACCCTAGGTACAATCTACGTGACCCTAAACTCCTCAGCCTCGATTCATACTGCATGACCCTAAACTACTCTACCTCGGTGCACCCTGCATGACCCTAAACTGCTTAGCCTTGGTCAATAATGCATGACGCTAAACTGCTCAACCTCGGTCGGTACTGTATGACCCTAAACTCCTCAGCCTCGGTCCATATGGCATCACCCTAAACTGCTCTACCACGATCCATATTGCATGACCGTAAACTGCTCGACCACGGTACATACTGCAATTCCCTAAACTGCTCAGCCATGGTCCATACTGGAAGACCCTAAACTGCTCAGCCTCGGTCCGTACTGCATAACCTTAAACTGTTCAGCCTTGATCCATACCGTATGACCCACAACTGCTCAACCTTAGTCAATACTACACGACCCTAAACTACTCAGCCTTGGTCCATACTGCATGACTCTGAACTGCTAAGCCTCGGTCCATACTGCATGACGATAAATTGTTCAGCCTCAGTCCATACTACATGACCCTAAACTGCTCGGCCTTGGTATGTACTGCATGACCCTAAATTGTTTAGCCTCGGTATATACTGCTTAACCCAAAATCGCTCAGCCTCGTTCCATACTGCATGACTCTAAGCTGCTCCGCCTCGATCCATACTAGACGACCCTAAACTGCTCAACCTCATTCCATACCGCATGACCCTTAACTTCTCAGCCTCGATCCAAACTGCACGACCATAAACTGCTCAACCTCGGTCCATACTGTCGGACCCTAAACTGGTCAGCCTCGGTCCATACTTCATGGCCCTATACTGCTCCTCCACGATCCATACTGCATTACCCTAAACATCTCAGCCTCGGACCGTACAACATGACCCTAAATTTCTCATCCTCGGACCATACAGCATGACCCTAACTTGCTTTGCCTCGTTCCATACTGCATGACCCTAAACTGCTTAGCCTCGGTCGATATTGTATGACCCTAAACTGCTCAGCCTTAGTCCTTACTGCGTGACCCGAAACTGCTCAGCCTCGGTCCATATTACATGACTCTAAACTGCTCAGCCTCGGTCCATACTGCATGACCTTAAACTGCTCAGCCACGGTCCATACTACATGACTCTAAACTGCTCGAACACAGTCCATAGTGCATGGCCCTAAATTGCTCAGCCTCGGTCCATACTGCATGAGCCTAAACGTCTAAACCTCGGTCCATACTGCATTACCCAAATCTACTCAGCCTTGGTCTATACTGCCTAACCCTAAACTGCTAAGCCTCAATCCATACTGCATGCCATAAAAGACTCAGCCTCAGTCCATATTACTTGACCCTGATTTGGTTTACCTCAGTACCTACTGCATGACCCTAAACCACTCAGCCTCAGTACATACTGCAGGACCCTAAACTGCTTAGCCTCGTTTCATTGAGCATGACCCTAAACAGCTCAGACTTGGTCCATGTCGTATGACCCTAAATTGCTCAACCTCCATCCATACTTCACGACCCTAAACAGCTGAACCTCTGTCCATCTTGTGTGACTCTAAACTTCTCAGCCTCAGTCCATACTGCATGACCCTAAACTGCTTACCCTCGGTCTGTACTTCATGACCCAAAATAGCTCTGCCTTAGTCCATACTACCAGACCCCAAACTGGTTAGCCTCCGTACATAATGCATGATCCTAAACTGCTCAGCTTCGATACATACTGCAAAACCCTAAACTGCTCAGCCTCGTTTCATACTACATGACCGTTAACTACTCTGCCTCTGTCCATACTGCATGAAGGCAAACTGCTTAGCCTCGATTCATACTTCATGAACCTAAACTGCACATCCTCGGTCCATACTACATGACCCTCAACATCTCAGCGTCGGACCATACAACATGACCCTAAACTGCTCATCCATGTTCCATACTGCTTGACTCTAAATTGCTCAAGCTCGATCCATACTGCATAACCCTAATTTGCTCATTCTCGGTCCATACTGCATAACCCTAAACTGCTCTGCCATGGTGCATACTTGCAGGACCCTAAACTGCTTAGCCACGGTCCACACTGCATGACCCTGAACAGCTCAGCCTCGGCCCATAATGCATGACCCCATATTGGTCAGCCTCGGTACATACTGCATGACTCTAAACTTCTAATCCTCGGTACATTCTACATGACCCTAAACTCCTCAGCCTTGATTCATACTGCATGACCCTAAACTGCTTACCCTTAGTCAATAATGTATGACACTAAACTGCTCAACCTCGGTCCATACTGCTTGACTCTAAACTCCTCAACCTCGGTCCATACTGTATGACCCTAAATTGCTAAGCTACGATCCATACTGCATGATCGTAAACTGCTCGACCACAGTACATACCGTAAGACCCTAACTACTCGGCCATGGTCCACACTGGAACAACCTAAACTGCTCAGGCTCGGTCCATACTGCACGAACTTAAACTGCTCAGCCTTGGTCCATACCGTATGACCCAAAACTACTCAGCCTTCATCAATACTGCATGACCCTAAACTACTCAGCCTAAATCCATACTTCATGACCCTAAACGGCTCAGCCTCGATCCATACTGCATGACGATGAACAGCTCCGCCTCAGTCCATACTGCACGACCCTAAACTGCTCAGCCTCATTCCATATTGCATGGTCCTAAACTGCTAAGCCTTGGTCCTTCCTGCATGACCCTAAACTACATAGCCACGATCCATACTGCACCCTAAACTCCTCAGCCTATGTCCATACTGCATGAACCTAAACTAGTCCGCTTTTGTCCAAACCACATGACCCCAAACGGGTCAGCCTCGGTACGTACTGCATGACCCTAAATGATTAAGGCTCGATACATACTGCATGACCCAAAACTGCTCAACCTCGTTTCATGCTACATCACCCTAAACTGCTTAGCCTCGTTTCATACTGCATGACCCTAACTTGCTTTGCCTCGTTCCATACAAGACGACCCTAAACTACTCAACCTCGTTGCATACTGCATGACCCTTAACCTCTCAGCCTCGATCCATACTGCACGACCCTAAACTGCTCAGTCTCGGTCCATACTGTCTCCCCCGAAACTACCATACTTTATGACCCTATACTGCTCATCCACAGTCCATATTGCATTACCCTAAACTTCTCAACCTCGGACCATATAGCATGACCCTAAATTTCTCAGCCTCGGACCAGACAGCGTGACCCTAAACTGCTCTGCCTAGTTCCATACTGCGTGACTCTATACTGCTCAGCCTCGGTCCATACCGTATGACCCTAAACTTCTCAGCCTTGGTCCTTACTGCATGGCCCTAAACTGCTCAGCCTTGCTCCATACTACATGAATCTAAACTGCTCAACCTCGATCCATACTGCATGACCCAAAACTGCTCAGCCACGGTCCATACTGCATGACTTTAAACTGCTCAGCCTCGGTCCATACTGCATGACCCTAAACATCTCAACCTCAATCCATACTGCATTACCCAAATCTGCTCAGCCTCGGTCCATACTGCTTGACCCTAAACAACTAAGCCTCAATCCATACGACATGACCCTAAACAACTCAGTCTAGGTCCATATTACTTGACCCTAAACGAGTCTACGTTGGTACCGACTGCATGACCCTAAATAGCTTAGCCTTGGTCCACGCTGTTTGACCCTAAACTGGTCAACCTCCCTCCGTACTTCACGATCCTAAGCTGCTCAACCTCTATCCATCTTGCATGACCCTAACCTTCTCAGCCTTTGTCCATACTGCATGACCCTAAACACCTTACCCTCGGTCCATACTGTATGACCCTAAATAGCTCAGCCTCAGTCCATACTGCATGACTCCAAACTGGTCAGGCTCCGTATGGACTGCATGATCCTAAACTGCTCAGCCTCTGTACATAATGCATAACCCTAAACTGCTGAGCCTCGTTTCATACTACATGACTCTTAATTGCTCAACCTCCGTCCATACTTCATGAACTTAAATTTCTCATCCTCGGTCCATACTACATGTAAACATCTCAGCCTCGAACTATTGAGCATGACAGTAAACTGCTCAACCTCGTTCCATACTGCTTTATCCTAAACTGCTCAACCTCAGTCCAAACTGCATAACCGTAATTTGCTCAGCCGCAGTCCATACTGCATAACCCTAAACTGGTCAGCCTCAAACCATACTTCATGACACTAAACTTCTCTGCCTCGGACCATACAGAATGACCCCAAACTTCTCTGCCTCAGACCATACAACGTGGCCCTAAACTCCTCAGCCTCGTTCCATAATGCATGACCCAAAACTTCTCAGCCTCGGTCCTTACTGTATGACCTTAAATAGTCAACCTCGGTCCATACCACATGACCCGAAACAGCTCATTCTCGGTCCATACTGTATGACCCTAGACAGTCAACCTCGGTCCATAGTTCATGAACCTTAATTTCTCAGCCTAGGTTCATACTGCATGACTCTAAACTTCTCGACCTCGATCGATACTGCATGATTCTAAACTACTCAGCTTCGCTCCATACTGCATGACCCTAAACTCCTCAGCTTCAGTCTCTCTGCATTTCCCTAAACTGCTATGCGTTGGTCCATACTGCTTGACCCTAAATGGCTCAGCCATGGTGCATACTGCTTGAAGCTAAACTGCTCAGCCATGGTGCATACTTGTAAGATCTTAAACAGTTCAGCGACGGTCCAAACTGCATGACCCTAAACAGCTCAGCCTGGGTTCATAATGCATGACCTGAAATTTGTCAGCCTCGGTACATACTGCATGACCCTCAACTTCTAATCCTCGGTGCATTCTACATGACCCTAAACATATCAGCCTCGATTCATACAGCATGTCCCTAATCTGCTTTGCCTCGGTACACACTGCTTGACCCTAAAATGCTTAGCCTTGGTCCATGTTGCATGACGCTAAACTGCTCAACCTCGGTCCATACTGCTTGACCCCAAACTGCACAGCCTCAGTCCTTACTGCATGACCCTAAACTGCTCAACCACAATCCATACTGCATGACCGTAAACTACTCGACCACTGTTCATACAGCAAGACCCTAAACTGCTTAGCCGTGGTCCATACTGGAAGACCCTAAACTGCTTAGCATCGGTCCATACTGCATGACCCTAAACTGCTCAGCCTCGGCCCATACCGTATGACCCAAAACTCCTTAGCCTTGGTCAATACTGTATGATCTTAAACTGCCCAGCCTTGGTCTATACTATATGACGATAAACTGCTCAGCCTCTGTCCATACTGGACGACCCTAAACTGCTCATCCTCGTTCCATACTGCATGACCCTAAACTGCTAAGCCTCGGTCCTTACTACGTGAACCTATACTACTTAGCCATTTTCCATGCAGCATGACCCTAAACCGCTCAACCTTTTTCGATACTGCAGAACCGTAAACTTGTCTGCCTTTGTCCATGCTACATGACCCCAAAATGGTCAGCTTCGGTATGTACTGCATGACCTTAAATTGTTCAGCCTTGGTACATACTGCATTACCCAAAACTGCTCATCCTCGTTTCATACTGCATGACCCGAAACTTCTCAGTCTCGATCCATACTGGATGACCATAAACTGCTCTGCCTCGATCCATTCAACACGACCCTATACTCCTCAACCTCAGTCCATACAGCATGACCCTTAACATCTCAGTCTCGATCCATACCACACGACCCTAAACTGCTCAGCCTCGGTCCATACTGTCTGACCTAAAATTGGTCAGTCTCGGTCCATACTTCACGACCCTAAACGGCTCATTCTCGGTCCATACTGCATTGCCCTAAACTTCTCAGCCTCGGACCATACAGCATGACCCTAAACTTCTCAGCCTTGGACCATGCAGCATGACCCTAAACTGCTAAGCCTCGATCCATGCTGTATGACTCTAAACAGTCAGCCACTGTCCAAATTGCATGACCCTAAACTTCTCAGCCTCCATCCATATTGCTTGACCCTAAATTGCTCGGCTTCTGTCCATACTACATGAACCTAAATTACTCAGCCTCTGTCCATGCTGCATGACCCTAAACTCCTCAACTAGGGTCCATACTACGTGACCCTAAACTACTAAGCCTCGGTCCGTACTGCATGTCCCTAAACTACTCTGCCACCGTCCATACTGCATGACCCTAACCTGCTCGGCCATGATCCATACTACAAGACCCTAAACTGCTCAGACATGGTCCATACTGCATGACCCTAAACTGCTTATCCTCGATCCATATTGCATGACCCTAAATTGCTTAGCTTGGTCAAAAAACCATGACAGTAAACAGCTCAGCCTCAATCCATACTGCATGACCCTAAACTTCTTAGCCTCGATCAATACTCCCTGACCCTAAATGGCTCTGCCTCAGACCATACTGCATGACCCTAAACTGTTTACCCACGATTCATACAGTAAGTCCCTGAACTGCTCAGCCACGGTCCATACCGTAAGACCCTAAACTACTTAGCCTCGATCCATACTGCATGACCCTAAATTTCCCTACCTCGGTCCATGCTACATTACCCAAAACTGCTCAGCCTCGGTCCATATTGCATGGCATTAAATTGCTAAGCCTCGGACCATACTGCATGACCCTAAACGGCTCAGCCTTGTTCCATACTGCATGACCCCAAACTGGTCAGCCTCGGTACATACTCAATAATCCTCAACTACTCATCCTCAGTAAATTTTGCATCACTTTAAACTGCACTGCCTAGTTTCATACTGCAGACCTTAGAATACTCTGTCTCGGTCCGAACTACATGACCCAAAACTGCTCAGCCTCGGTCCATACTGCTTGACGTTAAAGTACTCAACCTAGGTCAATACTGCATGACCCTAAACTGCTCAGCCTCGGTCCATACTGCATGACCCTAAACTCCTCAGCCATGGTATATACAACATGACTCT
>NW_006497767.1:584249-600405 GCF_000471905.2 Amborella trichopoda
CGAAATTGCTTTGCCTCTGTCCATACTGCCTGACCCTAAACCGCTCAACCTCCATCCATACTTCGGTCCATCTTGCATGACCCTAAACTTCTCAGCCTCGGTCCGTACTGCTTAACCCGAAACTGCTTAGCCTCGGTCCATACTGCATGACCCTAAACAGCTCAGCCTTAGTTCTAACTACATGACCCAAATCTGGTCATCCTCTGTACGTACTAAACGACCCTAAACTGCTCAGCCTCGGTACATACTGCATGACCCCTAAACTGCACAGCTTCATTTCATACTACATGACCCTAAACTGCTCAGCCTCGGTCAATACTGCATGACCCTAAACTGCTTAGCCTCGATCCATACTTCATGAACCTAAACTACTCATCCTCGATCCGGATTACATGACCCTAAACTTCTCAGCCTCTGACCATATAGCATGACCCTAAACTGCTCAGCCTCGTTCCATATTACGTGACCCTAAGCTGCTCAACCTCGGTCCATTCTGCATAACCTTAAATAGCTCAGCCTCGATCCTTACAGCATGACCCTAAAATGCTCATCCTCGGTCCATAGTTCATCACCCTAAACTGCTCAGCCTCTATCCATACTGCATGACCCTAAACAGTCAACCTCGATCCATACTACGTGACGCTAAATTGCTCTGCTTAGGTCCATACTGCATGACCCTAAACTACTCAGCCTTGGTCCCTATTGCATGACCCTAAACTTCTCAGCCTTAGTCCATACTACATTACCCTAAACTTCTAAGCTTCGGTCCATATTTCTTGACCCTAAAGTGCTCAGCCATGGTGCATACTGCATGAACTTAAACTACGTAGCCGTGGTGCATACTTGCAAGACCCTAAATTGCTCAGCCACAATTTATACTGCACGCATCTAAACTGCTCAGCCTCAGTCTATACTGCATGACTCTAAACTGCTCAACCATGGTCCATACTGTATGACCCTAAACTGCTCAGCCATGGTCCATATTGATAGACCCTAAACTGCTCAGCCATGGTCCATATTGATAGACCCTAAACTGCTCAGCCTTGGTCCATACTGCATGACCCTAAATTGCTCAGCCTCGATCCATACTGTATGACCCTAAACTGCTCAGCCTTGGTCCATACTGCGTGAGCCTAAACTGCTCAGCCGCAGTGCATACAGCATGATCCTAAACTTCTCAACCTCGATCCATACTGCATGACCCCAAACTACTCGGCCGCGGTTCATACTGCATGACTCTAAAGTGCTCGGACATAATGTTTTGACCATGAAGTTTAGGGACATGCACCTAGACCAAGGTTGTGAAGATTTAAGGTCATGCCGCACGGACCAAGGCTATGCAGTTTAAGGTCATGCAGCACAGACCATTGTGTGGGTCGCCATGTAGGTGAAGCCCCATGGGGAATTAGCATGTAGATTACAACCTGACTCCCTAGGGATAAAATGATTAAGGTTAACATAAGGTTTAGACCGAAGCTGACTTCACTAGCAGTTTAGGGGACAAGTATGAGTCTCCTATAGGTGAAAAATGGTACAAATTCATTGAAGATTACCAAGTTAGGTGTGAAGCAGACCCATTAGGGGTTGCAGTAATAAAAATGACCCTAACTCCACTGGGAATAATAAGCTGCAGTAGAAGTATGACTCCTACTGGGGATAAGAAGTCATAGCCTGAATTGAACGACTTGGGTACCACTCTGCCGAGGATAATAGGTTGCAGTCAAGGTGCAAATTCACAGGGGAAGATAATAGTATAGGGTGCGTGATAATGGACTGTTGAGAACATAGCTGGTGCTAGGCACAACTTACATTACCTCTTGAGTACGCAGAAGCACTGGGTGGTTGAAAACACAGCTGGCATTGAGAACGACCAATATTATTTTTGAGCATTTAGTTGGCATTGGGTGATTGAAAACACAGTCGGCATTGAGGTCAGCCAAAGCTGTATTTTGGGCACAGTCGACATTGATGCATTGCGAACGTAGACGATGCTGCAGTTACTGAGGATACAGCTCGACGCTGAGGTTGTTGAGGACACAGCTAACGCTGGATAGTTTCAACAACATAACCGGCGTTGTGCGTAGATTAGTACTTGGGCTCTGACCCGAGGCCGACCCGGTCCTGGCTTTTGTTGGAATGGTATTATACAAACGGCTGAAAAACATGCCTCGAGCCTCGGGAAGAACCCGACCCAGACTGGCCCATTGGCATTTGGCCTCCCTAGACGTGCTTGGAATTCCCAATTTGGGAGGGATTTTTATGGAAAGCATTGACTATAAAAAGAGGGTAAAACGCCCATTTCCATTGAAGGTAAAAAAAACTCAAGGTGAAAATTTTAATAGTGAGAAAGAAATTTACTGTCAGAGTTTTGGCAAACACAGGGTATTTCAGCAAGGGTTAGTGGAAGTTCGCCGATAAGCAGGGGAGGTTGTGGTGAAGTTGCAAGTGTCTAGAGTGGACGTAGCAAAGCCACCAAGGAATTTTTCCATGGAAATAGTGAGTTTCAAGGGACAATAGAGAGCTTTTATGTGTGATTTTGAGGAGTTTGCCGGGATTCTGGCAGTGATTTTTTTGAGAATAAGGGTGAAAGTTACAGTGGGAGGCTGCTCGATGAACTTCCACTGTTTTTTTGTGGTTTTCCAGCCGGTGTTAGTGGTTCCCCAGTGTTTTAGAGAAGAGTTACATAGGGTTTCTGACAGTGGAAAGGAGTTTCCGGCAGCAGAAAGGAGTTCTGGCAGAAAACTGAAGGGTTAGGGGAAGACGAGCCATCGCTGGAGGTGGACGGTTGTGATCTAAAGGTGTGCAACCGTCAGGGAGGCGAAAAATTTCCATCCACACGTGTGAATCGTGTGTCAGGCCAGGAGGCAGATGGTTGGCCATGGAAATTCTGCAACTGTCGAGGAAACAAAGAGACTTTGGCAAGAAAACGAGGGGTCTCGAGAATCGAGGAGACATGTGGAACAACTGGGAGGTGAACAGTCACAGCATAACAGATGCTAACTTAGAGTAAATAGCTAGCACTAGAAGAAAAATAAAGCCAGCACTAATCCTCGAAAAGGCAGCCGGCACTGACCCTCGAAAAGGTAGCCGACAGTAGGGGTTAGAAGTATAATCGGAACTTAGCCTTCGGATTACACAACTGGTTCTAAGAGTTAGCAACATAGTCAGTGCTAGCCTTTGGAAGTCACAGCCGGTGCTAGCCTCAGACGACGCTTACCTGTGCATGGTGGGCGTCATGACACGCATGGTGTGGCTCGCATGTGGCAGTGAGTCACATGTGGGAATGGTTGCGGGCGGCAATGTTCACGCACATCAATGACTTCGGTCGGCAAAGGTTGGTGACTGGCGGTAAGACCTGGCTTGTGATACGTGTTGGAAGGCAAGTCCTCCAGCACAACAGTGAAGTTCGTGTTATTCTGTGGAAGGGCATCCACTGTGAGCTAGGTATGCTCTCCATCATAGGCCCGTTCCTTGCCAGAGAAGTATTCCTTGTATGTTTGATATACACATCGGATGAATTGAAGCTGACTCGAAAATGGTTGGCTTATGCTTTTGGCCTGTAACCATCCTCTTTGGTGGCACTCGTCAGATGAACTAAAGCTAACTTCTCCAAGTGGTTTTACTTCTTCTTCATGAGGAGAACATTTCTTTGATGGGTTTGCTTCTTCTCCATGTGGAAGGAATTTCTTTGGCGGGTTTGGTTCTTCTTTATGAGGAGAGAATTTCATTTATCCTGTAACGGTCCTCTTATCCTCAGATGCAAGAGCAACACTTTCGGTGTCAACTATTTTCATTTCCTCAGATAGAAGAGAGTTATAACCTCACTAAAAATGGGCTTTTTGACTTATAACTTGTAACTGCTTTTTAATGTAATAAAAAGAGTCGAGCTTTGTTTGGACTACCTTTCTTGCTTCGCATTGAGTCTCTGTTCTTGAATATGCATCATGGATAGTAGTTCTTTAGGTACCGATCATTGATAGGGGACATTGCCTCCTCTCCATCAGGATGTACAAGCATGTAAGCTCCATTTGGTGAGACATTTTTTTCTATAAAGGGACCTTCCCGCTTGGGTTCAAACTTCCCTTTATGACGTCCATGTATAACAATCGGCCTCTTGATGGCCAGAACTAAATCCCCATGGACGAATGAGCAGACTTTGACTGACTTGTCAAAAGCCCTCTTCATTCTCCCTTGGTTGAGTTCGAGGTTCTGTTGAGCCTCTAGCCTCTTTTCATCAAGCGCATCCAATTGTTGATACCAAAGTTTGACTCTGTTATCTTCGATTAGTCCTTGATGTATAGCGACACTTAATGAAGGAATCTGAATTTTGAGAGGTAAAACTGCTTCACCCCCATAGACCAGAGAGTAAGGAGTGGAATTAATAGCATTTCGTGTGGCAGTACGATATGCTTATAGTGCTTTGGGAAGCTTCTCATGCCAGTTCTTCTTCATCTTTGATACCGATTTTCATAAAACATTGCACAAAGTTTTATTGAAGGCCTCAACCAAGCCATTCGCCCGAGGGTGGTACATAGTCGAGTATCTCCAGTCCAAACCGAACTGGTTAACCAGGCGATCAATGTGGTGACTTCGAAATTGAGGGCCATTGTTTGAGATAATCCGGTCAAGCAACCCGAACCAGTATATAATGTGATGTCAAACAAAGTTGGGCACTATTGTCCCACGAACTTGCTTTAGGGGGACTACTTCAGCCCACTTAGAGAAATAATCTGTTGCAACTAGAATAAAGACATGACCCATTGTCGAAGGAGAGTCAAAAGGCCCTACAATGTCCATACCCCATTGTGAAAAAGGCCATGATGTCACTGTAGGGTGTAAGGGCTCTGGAGGATGGTAAACAAGGCTTGAATGGATTTGGCACACCTGACACTTTTTAGCATAGTTTTAGAAATCATCAATCATGGAAGGCCAATAATACTCCAATCTGTGTATCTGCTCATAGAGCTTAGGACAGGACTGGTTAGTCCACAAATCCCTGAGTGTATTTCTTCTAAAACCTTGTTTGTCTCTTGCACATCCACACATCTAAGAAGAATACCATCAAGTGACCGTCTGAAGAGAGCATCTCCTTCAAGGAGAGTATAGACATTCGACATATAATGTTGCATTTGACATGATCTTTTGGGAACCTACCATGTTTTAGGAAACTAGTGATGGGGACTCTCCAATCTTCTACTTGCTTAATTTCTACGCACATGGGGTCGAAGAATTCTAGTTCTTAGCTTCGAACCTTAGCACCTTGACTCTGATGTATTTCTTGTTCAGTCTTGATTACTTCTTTGGCTGATAGAAGTGCTCCGAATGGATTAAGAGGGCACTCAGGGAAGATATTTCTCTCATCATCTGCCTCTACCTTAGTTCTTAGTTCAATATGTTTCCATTCTGCCACCCAGACAAGCGTAGGTCCTGATGAGGATAATTGAATTGTAGCCCTAAGTTTTGCAAGTGCGACAACCTATGAGTTTAGCCTCTTGGGGATGTGACTCAAGGATACGTCCTCAAGCTTGGCCATGTACGATTTTGCAGTATTGTGATAAGACTTGAGGGTGTCTTTCCTCAAGTCGTAGATCCCTTTGAGCTGTAGGATAACCAACTCAGAGTCTCCATAGATCTTGAGCTACTCCAAGTCGAGGTCGAAGGCGATCTCCAACCCAATTGTAAGGGCCAGATATTCTACCTTGTTATGAGAACCGGCCTCGGCGAGAGAGAAAGAAAGTGGCAATACTCCTCCTTGGGGTTAGGAATACCAATCTAGCACCTCCTCTGTCTGATTGGAAGGCTCCGTTGAAGTATGATTCCCACGCAAAAGAAAGCTCTATGCATAATACTTCTTCATCAGGGAGGTTGGTAGATGCCATCGGTATGGGGTGTGCTACAAGAAAATCAGCCAAGGCCTGGCCCTTGATGGCCTTTTGTGGGACATACGTGATGTCGAATTCCATTAGCAATAATGCCCACTTAGCAAGGCATCCTGACAAGCATGGGCATGTCATGAGAAATTTTACAGGATCTGCTTTTGATAGAAGTTTCACTTCATGATAGGGCAAGTAGAGATGGAGTTTTTGTACTGCTAAGATCAGAGCAAGGCACATATTTTCTAGAGGTGGATAATTCCTCTTGGTCCCTTGCATCCTGCAGCTGAGATACTACAATGCCATTTCTTTTCCCTCGTCATTGTTTTATGCTAACAATTGCCCGAGTGACTCATTTAGAGCAGTCATGTATCGGATGCGAGGCTTTCCCAATACTGGTGTAGAAAGCACTAGAGGATTTAGCAAATAATGCTTGATGTCATCAAGGGCTGCCTGACATGCTTCATCCCAAATGAACAAAGTATCCTCCTTTAACAAGTGTGTAAAGGGTTTACAGCGACCTGAGAGATTTGAGATGAACCTGCAGATGTATGTAGCTGTCCTTAAAGGGAACATAGTTCTCACAGTGTAGGTGACGAAATTTTTTGGATCGCCTTAATCTTGACTGGCTCAACCTCAAGTCCTCGGTGTCCAACAATGAACCCCAAGAATTTTCTCGAATACATCCAAAAGCGCATTTCAGTGGGTTCATTTTAAGCTGATGAAGGCGTAGTCGCTTGAACACCTTTTCAAGGTCTCTCATGTGGGCATGTTTCTCTTTGGATTTTACCACCAAATCATCTACATAACACTCCATCATCTTGTTCACCAAGTCTTTGAGGATGGTCATTATTGCTCTCTGGTATGTGGCACCAGCATCTTTAATCCAATAGGCATCATTGTGTAATAGAAGACCCCTTTTCGAGTTAAGAACACAGTGGCTTCCTCATCTTCGAGTGCCATCTGTATCTGATTATACTTAGAGTACCTGTCCATGAAGGAAAAGATTTGATAGTGAGCTGTAGAGTTGACAAGCATCTCGGTGAATGGCAATGAGAAGTCATCCTTGGGACAGGTGGTATTCAAGTTATGGAAGTCAATGTAGACCCCGTTTGGCCATTCTTCTACTTGATTGGAACAACATTTGCTAGCCATTTCGGGTACTTGACCTCACAAATGAAGCCTACTTGTCTGAGTTTAGTTACTTCGACATCTATCTGCATTTCAAGATCTGGCCTGAGCCTTCTTGATTTATGCATGACAGGTTTAACAATGGGATCATTGCCGAGAAGGTGAAAGAGGATTTGAGGGTCTAAACCTGGTATCTCATGGTAATTCCAAGTAATGAAAGTAATGAAATCTTCTTTCTCTTCTGAAGACATATTCGCTGAAATGAAAGTGGGTCTGGGGTTGGCTTCGTCTCCAAGATTTATCTCCTCAAGCTCGTCAGCTGTGGCTTGACTGCTTTCTTCCCACTTTCGAGGCTTCTTACAACTCTTCACTGTTGTTTCAGAGGTCTTTTCATCAGCCCCAAGTGCAAAGACCCATGATCTTGACATCATCGCCTCCAATAGGGCTCCAGAGTAGGTCATGATTTTTGCACCTTTCTCTAACCAAGGGCCAGAAGGGTCCACCTCAAACATGGAAAGCCTATAAGGCGGATGGAATTCGTATTGAAAATTAAGGAGGATTTGAGATTCAGGGATTGTGGTGTGAGAAGTGTCCTCGTATGAATCACACAGTTTTTGAACGGGAGTCTGCAGTGTTTGCCTCGCGCTGGCTCATACTTCATAGACTTGTATCATGTGGCAAGCTACCTGAGAGTAGAAGCTTTGCCCTCTTGATTCTCTCAGTCTCAGCTCAATGTCAGGCTCAAGGGGCCATTAGGGTTTCTTTGACTTTGACTTTTTGTGCTTCTTCGAAAAATATGGCTTTGCCTTGACTTTAGCTGTCAGGGCATCAGCAATTGTTACGAATCCGGCTGCCTGGGCTAGGGTCTTTTTCAACGTCTTCTGTTGCGTCTTGCTTATGTTGATTCCTTCAAATTCTCTATTGAGAGCTTCGAAGTCCTGACATTTCATGGTTGTACCTGTAGGAGACATAGAAGAGGAAGGATGAGAAGCAGAAGAAGAAGAAGGAGAAGGAGAAGGGTCAGAAAGTGGGGCACTTTTATGGTTGTTCCACTCATCGAATCGATCTGGGCAGCTTTTTGTGTCAATACCTGAGTTGGGCAAATGCAGGGGGTCTTTTAAGTCTTTCCCTTGCTTAGACTATTGGGGAGTGCTTTTAACGTCGTCACCCTCATTAAACGTGCTCTGGGGAGTGGATGACGCAGGGACGTCTTCTTGATGGGATGGAGAAGGAAGAAGGATCATGTCAGGGATAAAGTCCAGTAAAGTTGGCAGTGGGGGAAGGGGCCTGAGAAATTCTTACTCAACTAAAGATTGAGCAATCTTGTTTCTCCGGCAAGCCGCCCTTGGTGTTTATCTCCTTCTAGTTTTTTGAGGTAGTGCTTGATTCATCTCACTGGGCATGTGAACAGCCCTAGCTTGACGGACTGCTTTTCACCTTAAAGACTTGAGTCTGCTTCGCCCTTGGTGGACTATCCACGGCTGGGAAGTCGAGGGTTCAATAGAGTCTGAATTATTACCACGGAGGTCTTGTGTTGGGAGGTCCTCTTGCACTAGTGGAGCAGTGGTTTGGGGATCACTTACTGCAAGGTTGTAAAACACTTGAAATTCCCACATTTTCTTTGCAAATATATCATGGAAACTGGTGCATTCCCATAAGTAGTGGCCCCATATCTGGTGGTATGGGCACCAACAGTCCTCAGTCCTTTAAGAAAGACGTCGGGGCTGCCTTGCCGATTTTGGGGTGATTATGCCTTCTTGAAGCATTATAACAAAGAAGGCGTGAAGGATACTAAGGGCTTCATCTTCCTCTTGGACGGTTATTGCATGGGAGGCTTCCGTTGCCCCGAATACTTTCTTTAAGTCCCCAAGCTTTATCTGACCCTTCTGAATCAGGCCCTCAATGATATCCTTTCATGTGAAGCAGTCATCTGCAGGGTGATTGATCCTTATATAGTAAGCACAATAATTCGCTTGAGTATCCAGCCCAGCTTGCTCTGGGAACTTGGCTTCTGGAAGCTCGATCATGTTTTGTTCCAACAATAACCGGAATAGTGTAGAGACCCATTTCATCTCAAAAGGGTAGACCTTGTTCCTATGCTTGGTGAATAATCATCCCGATTAAGATTCATCGGCGAAGGTACTCGGTTATATGACTGTTGTTGCTTGCATCTCTGAGGAGTTATCTTTACTACGCTCACCCCTTAGGAGAGGTCCAAAGTTTGGGAGGGAGCCTTCTTAGGATCAATGATCACGACGGCTGCACTGATCACCCCTTTTTGTTGGCTGCCTCGGGTGTTAGTCCGAGAGCCGCAATTGCCTCGGTTGTTCCCCGAGCTCACGGGCGGTGGTCGTAACCCACCGTGGTGGAGTGATAGGCTTTCTATGTGGACTGATTTTGAGATCAATTCTGACATGGAGGTGGGATTAGACGCCTCAACATGTAGAGTAATTTCAGGTCGCATGTTCCGCACACAACTTTGAACTGCTTCCTTCTCAAGCATAGGATTGGGATGGCGAGTGGCCAAATTTCTTAATCTTGAGATGAACTGATCCACGGGATCATCGGGATCTTGAGTCAGGGTGAGAAGTTCAATGGTTTGAACCTCTCTCTCGACCTCATAAAAACGCTGATGGAACAGCTTCTCCATTTCCTCCCAAGTACGCAACGAGTTCGGGGGAAGTCGAGCATACCACTGAAAAGCTGGGCTGTTAAGGGTTTCAACAAACTGATGGAGAAGGAGTCTCCCACAGCTGCTGTTTCTCGACATGCTTCCTGGAAGTGGGTGAAATGCTGGTTGGGGGACGTGGTTCTGTTGAATAAGGGAAACTTCCCTTTCTTGTAATCTAAGGGTAACGAAACCATGTCAATGTATGAAGGGTACGACCTTTGATAAGGTGTTGCACCCTATATCCCCGATATTTGCCTGTTCTTTAAGCAATGGGTCACCATAGCATCTATGTCTGTCTGTGAGATGGGGTGAGCAACAGAATTGTCTTGTGAGGCAGAGGGAAGGGACTGCCTTGGAGGTGCACCATCTGAGTGGTGGGAATTGACCTCATGGTTAGCTGATTGACATGTGGCATCTGTACGATCTACCTTTTCCCTCATCGCATACACCATATCTTCGAATTTGATCATGCGGTCTTCCTACTAGTCGGGTTCGTTTATAATCATTACGCTGACAGTTTCTCCAGGAGGGTCAGCTTTAGTTGTAGTTGAGGTCTTGCGAACTTGACGGGTCACACACGATAAATCAATCAGCAGGGGGTCAACATGCCTCGATGAGACTCGATTCTTATATGTCGATCGCATGAGGACCAATTCTTGACAGTCTTAGGACTGTGGCTGCTGAGTGGCTGGGTCATTTTCTACTACACTAACCACCTTGCAGGGTGCATGTACTTCTCCTTAAGACTTCATCATTTGAAGAGGGTAGAAGGGCTTCAAGCGAAGGGGGTCATCAGAGTTGGCTGCCTCTACCACCATGGTCCGAGGCTGAGCAGTTTATTGTCATGCAGTGTAGATCGAGGTTAAGAAATTTAGGGTTATGCAATATGGAACAAGGCTGTTCAGGGTCATGCAGTATGGACCGAGGCGAAACAGTTTAGGCTCATGCAATTTGAACCGTAGTTCAGGGTCTTACAGTATGGATCGTGGCTGAGAAGTTGAGGGTCTTGCAATATGGACTGAGGATGAGCAGTTTAGGGTCATGCAGTATGGACCATATCTAAGCAGTATAGGGTCATGCAGTATTGATCGAGGTTGAGTAGCTTAGGGTCAGGGTGTTTGGACCGAGGCTAAGCGGCTTCAAGTCATGCAGTATAAATCGAGGTCGAGTAGTTAAGGGCCATGCAGTATGAGCTGTGGCAGAGTAGTTCAGGTCATGCAGTATGGAACGTGGCTAAGTAGTTTACGGTCATGCAGTATGGACCGAGGCTTAACAGTTTAAGCTAATGCAGTATGGATTGAGGATGTGCAACTTAACGTCATGCAATATGGCCCAAGGTTTACTGTTTAGGTTCATGTAGTATGGATTGAGGCTGAGAATTTTAGGGTCAGGCAGTATGTACCAAGTTTTAGCTGTTTAGTGTCAGGTAGTATGGACCGAGGCTGAGCAGTTTAAGGCCATGAGGTGTGGATTGAGGGTGAGCAGTTTAGGGATATGCAGTTTTGACCGAGGTTTAGTGTTTAGGTTCATGCTGTTTGGATAGAGGCTGAGCAGTATGTACCAAGGCTGAATAGTGTAGTATCATGCAGTATGGAATGAGGTTGAGCAATTTAGGGTCATGAGGTGTGGCCCGAGGCGGAGCAGTTTAGGCTCATGCAGTGTGGACCGAGGCTAAGTAGTTTAGGATCATGTAGTATGGACCGAGGTTGAGCAGTTTATGGTCATGAAGTATGTATCGAGGCTGAGCAGTTTTGGGTCGCGCAGTATGGAATGAGGCTAAGCAGTTTAGGGTCATGCAGTACGAAATGAGGCTGAGTAGTCTAGGGTCATGCAGTACAGACCGAGGCTGAGAAGTTTAGGGTCATGCAGTATGGACCGTGGCTATGTAGTTTAGGGTCATGTAGTATGGACCGAGGCTTAGCAGTTTAGGGTAATGCAGTCGAGACCGACGCTGAGCAGTTTAAGGTTGTGCAGTATGGATTGAGGTTGAGCAGTTTATGATCATGTAGTATGGACCCGAGGTTGAGTAATTTAGGGTCATGCAGTATGGAGTTTGGTTGAGCAGTTTATTGTCATGCAGTGTGGACCTAGGCTGCACATTTTAGGGTCATGCAGTCTGGACCGAGGTTGAGCAGTGCTGGGGTCATTCAGTGTGGACCGAGGCTAAGTAGTTTAGGATCATGCAATATGGACCAAGGTTGAACAGTTTATGGTCATGAAATATGTATCAAGGCTGAGCAGTTTAGGGTCACACAGTATGGAACAAGGCTGAGCAGTTTAGGGTCATGCAGTATGAAATAAGGCTGAGCAGTCTAGGGTCATGCAGTACAGACTGAGGCTGAGAAGTTTAGAGTCATGCAGTATTGATCGTGGCTATGTAGTTTACGGTCTTGTAGTATGGACCGAGGCTTAGCAATTTAGGGTAATGCAGTCAGGACCGAGGCTGAGCAGTTTAAGGTTGTGCAGTATAAACTGAGGTTGAGCAGTTTATGGTCATGTAGTTTGGACAGAGGCTGAGCAGTTTAAGGTCATGCAATATTGACCGAGGCTGAACAGTTTAGGGTCATGCAACATAGATCAAGGTTGAGTAGTTTAGGATCCTCAAATATGGACCGAGGCTGAGCAGTTTAAGGTCATATGGTACGAAAGGACCCTGAGAAATTTTTTTCATGCAGTACAAAACGATGATGTACAGTTTAGAGTCATGTAGTATGTACCGAGGCTAAGTTGTTTGTGGTCATGTAGTAAGTACCGAGGTTGACCAATTTGGGGTCATGCACTATGGACAGAGGCTGAGCCGTTTAGGGTCACGCAGTATGGATCGAGGCTTAGCATTTTAGGGTCATGCTGTATGGATCGAGGCTGAGCAGTTTTGGGTAATGTAGTACAGACTGAGGCTGAGCTGTGTAAGGTCTTGTAGTATGGACCGAGGTTGAGAAAATTAGGCTTATGCAGTATGGACTGAGGCTGAGCAGTTTAGAGTCATGGTGTTTGGATCGAGGCTGAGCGGCTAAGGGGCATGCAGTACGGACCGAGGCTGATCAGTTTAGGATCATGCAATATGGATCGTGACTGTGTAGTTTAGGGTCTTGCAGTATGGACCATGGCTGAGCAGTCTAGGGTCATGCAGTATGAACCGTGACAGGGTAGTTTAGGGTCATGTAGTATAGCAGTTCAGAGTCATACACTATGGACCGAGGCTTAGCAATTTAGGTTCATGCAGTATGGACCGAGGATGTGCAAGTTAAGGTCATGTAGTATGGATCGAGGTTTACTATTTAGGGTCATGCAGTATGTACCGAGCCTGAGCAGTTTAGTGTCATGCAGTATGGACCGAGGCTGAGCAGTTTAGGGTCATGAGGTGTGGATCGAGGCTGAGTAGTATAAGGTCATGCAGTTTAGGTCGAGGTTTACAATTTAGGTTCATGCAGTTTAGATTGAGGCTGAACAGTATGTACCAAGGCTGACCAGTTGAGTGTCATGTACTATGGACCGACGTTGAGCAGTTTAGGGTGATGTGGTGTGGACCAAGGATGAAGAGTTTAGGGTCATGAAGTCAGGACCATGGTTGAGCAGTTTAGGGTCACGCAGTATGGATCGAGGCTGAGCAGTTTATTGTCATGCAATATGAAACGAGGCTCAGCAGTTTAGGTTCATGCAGTATGGACCAAGGTTGAGCAGTACAAGGTCATGTAATGGACCGAGGCTTAGCAGTTTAAGGTCATGTGGTATGGACTGTGGCTGAGTAGTTTAGGACCATGGCTAACCACTTTAGGGTCATGCAGTATGGACAGTGGCTGAGTAGTCTAAAGCCATTTGGTATGATTCGAGACAGAAGTTTAGGGTCACGCAGTATGGACCGAAGCTGAGTAGTTTATGATTGTGAAGTATGGACTGAGGCTGAGCATTTTAGGGTCATGCAATATGTACGGAGCCGAAGCAGTTTAGAGTCAAGCAATATGGACCGAGGCGGAGCGGTTTAGGGTCATACAGTGTGGACCGAGGTTGACTCTTGAGGGTCATGCAATACGGACCGCAGCTAAGCAGTTTTGGGTCATGCAGCATGGACCAAGGCTGAAATGTTTAGTGTCATGCAGTATGGACCGAGGCTCAGCAGTTTAGGGTTATGCTTTATAGACCAAGGCTAAGTAGTTTAGGGTAAGTAGTTTAGGCTAACCAGTATAGGGTCATGCGGTATGGACCAAGGCTGAGAAGTTTAGGGTAATGCAGTATGGACTGAGGCTGAGCAGTTTAGGGTCATGCTGTATGAAATGAGGCTGAGCATTTTAGGTTCATGCAATACGTTCCAAGGCTGCGCAGTATAGGTCATGCAGTACATGCCGATGCTGACTAGTTTGGGTTGATGCAGTACAAACCGAAGGTTCCCAATTTAGGGTTATGTACTATGGACCGAGGCTGAGCAGTATAGGGTCATGTAGTATGGACCATGGCTAAGTAGTTTAGGGCATACAGTATGGACCAAGGCTTTGCAGTTTAGGGTCATGCAATATGGACCGAATCTGTGCATGTTAAGGTCATGCAGTATGAACCAAACATTACTATTTAGGTTCACGCAACATGGAAAGAGGGTGAGCAGTTTAGGGTCAGGCAATATGTATCAAGCCTGAGAAGATTACTATCATGCAGTATGGATTGCGGATGCGCAGTTTAGGGTCTTGCAGTGGGGACCATGGCTGAGCAGTTTGGGGTCATGCAATATGGACCATGGTAGAGTAGTTTAAGGTCATGCAGTACAGACTGATGCTTAGAAGTTTAGGTCATGGAGTGTGGACTGAGGCTGAGCAGTTTAGAGTCATGCAGTTTGTACCGAGGCTGAGCAGTTTGGGGTAAGGCAGTACGTACCGAGGCTGACCAGTTTTGGGTCATGCAGTACGGACCGCGGCAGAGCCTTTTAGGGTCTTGAAGTACGGATTGAGGTTTAATAGTTTAGGATCATGCAGCATGGACCGAGGTTGAGCAAGTTTAGGTAATGCAGCATGGACCAAGGCTGTGACATTTAAGGTCATGTAGGATGGACTGAGGATGAGCAGTTTAGGGTCTTGTAGTACGGACCGTGGCTGAGTAGTTCTGGGTCTTGCAGTAAGGACCATGGCTGAGTAGTTTAAGGACAAGCAATATGGACCGTGGCTGTGCAGTTTTGGGTCATGCACTATGGATCAAGTCTGAGCAGTTTAGGGTCATGCAGTGTAGACTGAGGCTGAGATATTTAGAGTCATACAATTTGTACCGAAGCCGTGCAGTTTAGAGTTATGCAATAAACATCGAGGCTTAGCACTTTAGGGTCATGTAGTATGGAACGTGGCCGAGAAGTTTTGGGTCTTGCAGTATGGACCATGGCCGAGCTGTTTGGGGTCATGCAGTATGGACTGTGGCTGAGTAGTTTAGGGCCATTCGGTATGGAATGAGGGTTAGCAGTTTAGGGTCATGCAGTATGGACCGAGGATGAGACGTTTACGGTTGTGCATTATGGACTGAAGCTGAGCAGTCAAGGGTCATGCCGTATGAACCGAGGCTGAGCAGTTAGGGTCACGAAAAATGGACCGGGGCTGAGCCATTTAGGGTCATGAAGTGTGGACCAAGGTTGACTGTTTAGGGTCATGTAGTACGGACCGAGGTTGAGAAGTTTCGGGTCATGCTGTATGGATCGAAGCTGAGCAGTTTAGTGTCATACAGTATGGACCGAGGCTGAACAGTTTAGGGTGATACTGTATGGACCAAGGCTAAGTTGTTTAGTGTCATGCAGTATGGACCGAGGCTAACTTGTTTAAAGTCATGCAGTATGGATCGAGGCTGAGAAGTTTACGTTCATGCAGTACGGACAGACGTTGAACCATTTATGTTCAAGAAGTATGGATCGAGTATGAGCAATTTAGGGTCATGCAGTATAGACCGGGGTTGAGCAGTTTAGGGTCATGCTGTATGAAACGAGGCTGAGCAGTTTAGGGTCGTACAGTACATACCGAGGCTGACTTGTTTGGGGTTATGTAGTATGGACCGAGGCTGACCAGTTTAGGGTCATGTAGTATGGATCCAGGCTGGGCTATTTAGGATCATGCAGTATGGATCGTGGCTGAGCAGTTTAGGGTAATGCAGTAAGGACTGAGGCTTAGCAGTTTAAGCTCATTCAGGGCAGGCCGAGGTTGTGCAAGTTAGGGTCATTCAGTTTGAACAGAGGTTTACGGTTAGGTTCATGCAGTATGGATTTAGGCTGATCAGTTTAAGGTCATGTAGTATCTAGCAAGGCTGAGATATTCAGTGTCATGTAGTGTGGACTGAGGCTGAGCAGTTTCAGGTTATGCATTGTAGACCGAGGCTGAAACGTTTAGGGTCTAGAGGTGTGGACTGAGGCTGACTAGTTTAGGGTCATGTAGTAAGGACTTTGGTTGAGCAGCTTAGCGTCATGCAGTATGAACCGAGGCTGACCGAGATTGAGATGTTTAGGGTCATGCGATATAGACCG